>PNEQ01027108.1:55211-115156 GCA_003012365.1 Medauroidea extradentata
TCGTGTGTCGTGGGGTTTTACACGCAAATTACAGACGTGTGGTGTTACAGTAACCTTATTGTGATTGGTACAGTCAAATGAGAAACGTCACAGTTCAAAGGCACGCTGCCAATATCTATGAAGCAGAACTGCAGACGTGCACATAAGGCACTGGAACAAAGTGGGGCAAAATTCTTTTCGCGAAAAGTTCATGTCTCTAATCGTAGGACATCATTTCATGTCATCCCTCATGTACGCAGATTGCCTACGGGCTCCCATTCATAAAATCTTCATTCGAGTTGCGGTAACCTGGCCCTCGGGTATCTGCCTCAGAAGATATGCATTAATATTTATTCAGTGTGAACGTCAATAACGTATACTTAACTGATATTTCTGTAATAAGGTGACAGATGTTTTGACACAACTTAGACGACTACAAGCCAGTAACAAATAATAAAATAATTCATAGGCATGTCTCGAGCAACTCGCTTGTGCGGTCAGAAGACAAAGGAGATTAAACTGTTCCCAGTACGTGTATAAGGCTGAGAAGTATAGGTTGCTGCCAGATGAATACACGAAATACTCGTGCCTGCAGAGCTAGTTTATAGATCATTGGTAGCGACCATGTTTTTTCGCGAAAAGAATTTAGCCCCACTTTGTTTCAGTGCCTTACGTGCACATCTGCAATTCTGCTTCACGATTATTGGCTGCGAGTCTATATGAAGAGCCATATATCGTTTGTAGAGACACTGGAAAATCGCGAAAATGTTTAAAATATTCTCCAATAAACTGTATTATATTAACCGTGACACGTGTGAACAGTTTTGGGACAAATCACAAACGCTGCGTGTCCAAGCTGTACAGTTCTAACTGGGCCTGTTGTAGAGAGAAACAATGCTTCAAATAAACCATAGCCAATGTTGATACGAAACATTCAGTGTTATATACAGCATGTTGGAGACTAACAAACAGTCAACTATTCCCGCGATAAACCATCATCTCTGATCATTTGTCTGAGCCAATTACAATAAAGTCTCTGCAAAACCTCACGGCTATGATTTACGGGTAGAATCTCAAGGCTCGAGAGAGTTAAAATATCCAATCACTGACCACGAAGCAGAACTGCAGATGTGCACGTATGGCACTGAAACAAAGTGGGGCAAAATTCTTTTCGCGAAAAACCAGGGTCAGTAATCATTGGAGTTTATATCAAGGTATTAGTGGCGATAATGAAACCTATTTAATATGTGTTTCCAAACAACTTCCCAATACCTAAAAACCTGTAATACCTACTCCGTGATTCCCCACCATAAGGAATGCGCAGAAGTGGTATTAAATATATTTGCCTAATTAAATGGGTGGAAATGTTGTCTAGTGTCACTAATCATTGGGTTTTTACACATTTAATTAACAATTATGGCAAATTAATTTTTTGCAGTTTTAGTCTGCGTACCCCGGCCAATTAGTAACAAATAGGCAAAGAACACATTTCTCGCGTTCCTTCAAACTATTCTGAACCAACTGGTGTTAACAGACTAGCTTGTGTGGTATGTCCATGTCTGACACGTGCCGCCACCTTCACCGTTCCCCTCGGTGTCTACCACTATTAATACTTGCTTCTAGTGTGAGTGAGATCCGCAGTGGCCGAGTGGTCAGATCACTTGGCTCCCTCCTAGGCAATCCGGGTTTATTCCCGAAGGGATCGGTCCCCGGATATCCGCAAGTAGAACTCGAGCCAGTCAATGCCGCTGATCGGTGGGTTTTCTCGGAATCTTCCGTTTACTTTTCTTCATTTCGGTGCCGCTCCATACTCACATCATGTCGTCTCTAAATTAGCGCTGACCAGAATCACTTTACTTTGCTTATCTATTGAGAGAGTAATTACAAGAGATGTTGTCTCACTGACCTCAAGTTGTGACACTTCAAGTGACACAGTTTTCTTGTTCCAAGGCGTGCATATTAACTCAGACCGTACCTTTCAGCATGTGGCTTTTGTGTGGCAAAGATTAATATTTACTACTGGAGAATTCGTACCTTGCATCGTGTAGCTAGAGGTAATGATTTTCGGTTAAAATAATTCTGCGCTAACTTGTTTCAATATCTTACATTGACATCTGCAGTTCTGCTTCTTGTTTAGTGATTGGATGTTCATAACTGTCAACGTCTTGAGATTCTACCAGAATATAACAGATGTGTGTTGTCTCAGTGACTTTGTTCTGATTGGTACAGTCAAATGAGCGACGCCTTTGTCCAAATACTTTCCGCCAATAACCATGAGGAGTTGCAGATGTACACGTAAGGCACTGCAACAATGTGATGCTGAGTTATTTTCACCAAAATTCACGCACTCTACTTGTACACTGTGAAAATGTATAACTGTGTACACGAGAGTTTTTCAAGTTGTACCGAATGCCACTGGGATTTCTTAGTAACTTACTAAGGAGTGCTAAACAACAGTTGCTAAAAACTCTCACAAACATTGGGTGTCACTGTTAAAAATAATTTCCGTTGCTATACGGAGAAGTTCCGGTAAAAAAATTCCCCCAGAAGTGTCCATTAATTTACGGAAGGCAACTAGCTCCACTTAATGGAAACTCGCATACAGTGGCGGCTCCAGGATGAGTTAACAGGAGGGGCCTAGTATATTTTTCTGTCTCAACTATAAGCCATAGTCCCATTGAAAGCGAGGAGGGGGGTCCGGGGGTCCTCCCCCGGAAAAAATTGGATTTCAAGATGCAAAATGGTGCTTTTCGAACATTTTTCGTTCCTCAGAGCACAATCTATTACTGACTGAAAATATATTTTGTAATGAGGAAAATGGGCTGTGTGAATAATTTTACAATAACATCATAAAATATTCTTGAATATCAGAAGGAAATCGTAAGTTATACATTAGTACTTTCATTTACGAGTGGTCGATTGGGAGAGGGACACTAATTCTTGAAGGACCTTACTACTATTTAGCCACCTGCATCTTGCGGTGCAAGTTAACAAGCTGCGACAACTTTATATTATCACTTGGAATTTTTTTTTAATAGCTGAAAGATATTAGCTCATAGAGATGGCCATGATAAGTTACAGGGGAAGAGCGAGATTATTCCTGAGCTTGTAATTTTAGACATAATATTGAGTACCTATATTTATTCGAAATAATCCAGTACTTGTGTCTATGGGTGGGGGTGATAGACTTTTGTTACAAGATATTTTTAAAATCTGTTATGTGCACACTACAAGGTAATAAATTTATGTCAAACAATATTATCATAGTCTTCATGTCGGAAGGGGAATTCCATGTTATGACACACTCTCATTCTTCCAGAAAGCTTCTTCTTTTTACAGGTGGCATGTGGTGTAAACTGGAAGTTACAATAGTCAATATTAAAACATTGAAATTTTTTTTCTTTTTATCTTTCAACCAGATAATCCCGCCCTTCAGAACAAACAGGGAGGGCCATGGCCCCTGGGGCCTCCCTGTGGAGCGCCACTGCTCGCATAGTTTGTGACTTCTTTAGGATGCAGTCAATGTAATGTGATCGGCTGTTTTTAGCTTATTCTCGTAATTTTATGTATGTTTATGTAATGAAACGAAATTATGTATAACTGTGTTACAAAATAATGTTTCCGTTGATTAAACAGCCAGTTCCGTATAATTACTCGTAAATTCACGGAAAATTTTAAAAGTGTGGCTACTGGCTCGAGAGTGTACCAGTCTAAAGAAGTTCCACGGAAACTGAGTGTTGTGTATAGTCATTGGTCAGCTCCGCAAACCTTGGAGCACTGTACGCTACGCTACTTACTTCAACTTCCTTCTTTGCTATTTGTTTTTATGTCACGCCTTTAAGGGCGCCGCCTACCTTCGCGTTAGAGATTCAAAAGCGACGGAGCTGTAAGGACGACCTTGATGTGCGCATCAAATGCCGCGTCGCCTCAGCGAGCCTACCTCTGAACTAGCGTGCAAGGTTCCCGCCGAACGGTTTTTACTACGGGACATTAAGCGGTGACCATATACTTTTATTGGTGGAAAGTCTACAACTAAGTTCAGTGCACATCGTAATCTGAGTTTCTCATACATCCGGTTGGTTTATTTTGAAGTACGGCAGTCTGAAAAGGTGGTTTTTAACCACGTTGGATGGCTCAGAAACAGTGTTTTTAATGAGCGTGGAGTTTCAACAATGAGGTTCTGACCTTGTCTGAAGTTTGTTTGCTTTTCGTACGTTGGCACAATGAGCTCACATGGAATATTTTCGTAGAGAAACCCTGTTTTCGAACACACTGCAACACATTTGAATCGTGAGGTAGGCGGTCGCCTTAAGTCGTTTCTTTCTTTGATTTGCAAGTAAAACATTTCAGTATTTACTATTTCTGCTTGAACTTCTGGTGCAGTCGGTTGACAGATAGTTGTGAACTTACTACCTTCATCTTGCATCTCCTACCGCTGTTCCGTCATCTGTAGAGACCTGAAATATTCACGGGTTCGCTGCCGTGTAGGCTAGCCTTCAAGAACATCAGTGTATTTAAGCAGACATTATCTGCTCACTGGCTGCTCGATGACGCAGTGATATGGACCTGTATTTAGTTGCTTCTGTACTATTGGCTAAGCGACTTCCAGGAAGTGTCAAATAAGTCACGGGCCAATTGCGAAAGAGGAACGAACATACAGTTGCTGGAATTACAGCTTGGGGCCGAAAGAAAACGCGAATTTTTCAGGTCTCTGGTCATCTGTCTTTCTCTGCCTATTACTCCCGTAAGTAAGCCGCCTGTAATGACGTATTTTGAGTTTTCTAGCGTTAGAAGCGGGGAAGCACTGAAGACGAGCCACGAATCACGCCTAACCTTAGTTTCTAGGCGCAAGTCACTGAACTTACGTGTTGTTTCCTTGTAAACAAAGCACCTGTTTGAGCCATTCTTAAAGGTGGTGAAATTTCGCGAATTCAATGACCTGCATGTTAGAATCAAATATCCAATGCATACTCAAGCCCTGTTTATTCGTTCATTGTCTGCTGTTCCACTGAGTAACAGCTAGTGGACAAATGGTCGGGACTTGAGTATGTATAGGATATTTAATTCTAACATGCATGTCATTGAATTCACGAAATTTCACCATATCTAGCCATTATGTAGTGACCGTATTATATATGACGTAATATTGAAGATGAATTATTTAGGCCTTATTATACACGCCGAACATTTTTAAAATATTCGTAACCGTCCTTATTAAACATAAAAAAAACTTAAACCTACTCAACGAGAGCAAATAAATTTTAATGATTAGAAGAATAGACCTACATGAAATGTATAAATAATAACGCGTGTAACTTTCCTTGAATGTAATTACTTAGCAAACTGGCCGCCTAGCCACACAGAGCATTCTACCCTCCATAGAAATTCTGAAAATTGTGTTATCATCAACATTTCTTACTAATTACGCACTCTACCAACTCTTTGTCACAACTAAATTTTGTTTGAACATGAAACACTGCAAAGTAATTTTGACCTTATGGTATTTAGATAGCGGTAAAGATATTTGGCCTTTCAGCAAATAAAATGGGAAAATCTAATGTTTGGTCACATTTGTTCTTTAAAAAAGTTTCCTTGAAAATCATAAAATATGCTTGTAAATAATATAGTTTAATTTTTTTTCCAACGTAAGGATTGTGTTATAAATATACCGTAACTATCTTCACTCTATAGTCTTCAAATAATCTATATCAATAATAACACTTTCCTCGTTACCATAACTGGAACGTTCAAATAAAACTGTATTATGTGGCGAAGTTGTTTTGTGGCGGTTCGCATTTAATCAAATTTTTGTTTTAGCGAAGAAAGTGATTTTACTGTACGGCTTCAATCCCACTTCCGTGCTCGTCCATTTTCGACTCGACTCCTGAATATATTCTTAAGAGAACGAGTTTTAAAATACGAGAAAAATTTAATGTACTGCACAAAAAAAAATAAAGAGAGAAACCCTTGAAAATAATTTTTCTTATCTTTCTGAGCAAATATTTTCTGAAGCGTCGTGCGTTCCTGTGATTTAATTTCTTGCGTTGAAAGAATTCAGCATCATAAAAAGACAATAAGAATCGCATCACATTTGTATGCCTAGATACCTACAAAATTCGCGTTATTTTCTGACAGCTGACTAGACTCCAAGTGACTATCGGCTCGTTTGACGTCTCCCGCTGGCCGATATTGTCGTGACTTGTCGCGGAGAATGCTTACGCGGTAGAGAGGCTAATATCTGTAAAGACGTAACATCGTACATTGCAACAAATAAATGTTCGAGGCCAATTTAAATGCAGATTATGCACTATTATGTATAGGAAAGTGAAGTTTAGTCTGCTACCAATTGATAACGCGGATTTTGCATGTCTGTATGTATGAGTGTAGGGATCAGTGGAACGTGGTGACCACAATACTGGCCCATTCCAGCTATTCTAGCGATGTCCAGGTTTGTCACTGAAAAATTCGCTCACCACCAGTGTAAAGTTGGATGTTCTTGACATGTCACAGGGCCAAACAAGGCAGGCTATTTGATGCCATGTCAAAACGTAACGACTCGTTTTTGATCCGATTTATATATGCGTTCGCTATTCCAGAGGTATGTCTCACAAGCCGTAGAGAGTTGAAACCAATTGTTGAACCTAGCTAGGTTCCTGCAAACTTCAATAAACGTTTTAATATTAGTGGAGACGCTGGAAAATCGCGAAAATGTTTAAGATAGTCTCCAATAAACTGTAGTATATTAACCGTGACACGTGTGAACAGTTTTGGGACATACCCCACACGCTGTGTGTCCAAGCTGTACAGTTCTAACTGGGTTTGTTTAAGAGAAAAGCAATGCTTCAAATAAACAATAGCCATTGTTGATACGAAATATTCAGTGTTATATACATCACGTTGGAGCCTAGCAACCAGTCAACTATTCCCGCGATTTTCCAGTGTCTCTAAATATTAGCAAATGAAATGCAGCCCTTACTCTGAATACCTTAACACGATTTCAATTTTATTATTTTACACATGGAATATTGACTGCAGAAAAAAACTCCAATTTGGGTGAAAATATTTTCTCAACGGCTTGTTTCATGCTTAAGCGCACTTCTGCAGCGGTACCTCATGATCAGCAATTTGATATTTTTAACTCTCCGTGTGTTAGGGATCTACCTGCAAATCACAGCTGTGTAGAGACCTGAAAATTTCGCGTTTTCTTTAAAGTACAAGCTAGATTTCCAACAACTGTAAGTGTGTACCACTTTCACAATAGGCCGTTGGCTTATTTAAACACCGCATTGAAGTCGATGTAAATAAATGCAGGCCCATTTCACTGTGTCAACGAGCAGCTAATAAACAGCTGCTATCACACTCAGTACACAAATATTCTTGAACGCTAGTCTGCCGGTCAGTGAACCCGCGAATTTTTTCCGGTCTCTACAGATGTGTATTGCCACAGTAACCTGCTTGTACTGATTGGCATAGTGAAATGAGCGACGCGTCTTTACAAATATGTGCTGCCAGTAACAACGATGCAGAGCTGCAGAAGTTCACTAATAAAATTTAAACCAGCTGGTGCTGACATTCTTCACCAACAGTTATTGCTGAGTGCGTGGCTGGTTGATAAATAAACGCTGAGAACATCAATTGATTTCTAAGCTTCTTTCGAAGCCAATATGGATAACATACTCAATGACAATCCTATATAATGACATTTGCCAACTTTATGAGTAAATATTTATCCAGAATTACTAATTCGTTACGCGTGATCTCTTGCGCCGCGAGGTTCCGGCGTGAGAGATTGTGCCTCAGAAGTTCGTAACGCTGGAAACAATTTTGTTTAAAACTTTAACTAAAACAATTGTCTCGGATTGCTATTGTTTAATTTTTGTAACATTGGTTTCAAGAAACCTACAGTTATAAAATAATGGTTTTAACGTTGAATTAAATGACAATGATAATATAAAATTAGGAGAAGAAAACTCGTATTTTTTAATAAGATTGAAAACACGGTTAAATTACATAAGCTGTAATACATAATGGGCAAATGTGGAACCCTATTTAACAAAAGTTTTTCCTTTACCTCGTTTTAGTATAAACTTGATATTGTGAGTGATAACCCCAAATAAAGAGTTCACCTTAAGAGGGCGTCGTACATAATTCAACGCTAAAAGCATTAATCTATAACTGTAGGTTTTTTGAAACCAATTTGCGAAAATTAAACAATAGCAATCCTAGACAATGGCTATAAGCAACATTTTAAATAAAATTGTTTCCAGTGTTACGAACTTCTGAGGCACAATCCCTGACGCCGAAACCTCGTGCATTTAATTGCAGCGCAAGAGATCACGTGTAACGAATTAATAACTATGGATAAATATTTGCTTACATAGTTGGAAAATACCATAATCTGGGATTGTCATTGAGTATTTTATCCATATTGGCTTCGAAAAAAGCGTAAAAATATATTGATGTTTTCAGCGTTTATTTATCTACCACGCACTCTTAATGTAAACTTTAAAGCTTAAGGCGCTAAGAAAAATATATATTTTTATATAGATTATTATTTATGACAGGATGATCTTCAGTATTCTCGATTTACCACAAAGAAGCAATAGGAGTACAGAAAGAATAATGCATTAATAATTTTAAGCGATGTATTACCATGATCTTTAAATATTACGAGACGCTACAGTGGAAATATCATGAGATTGGTGTCGTTTATTTACTCAATAAACATGCCCTGAAATCTTGAAATATTTTGGTACGTAAAGTTTTTGCGATCAATTAGATAACTCAGGCAGCGGATATGAACTCGGATAATACCGTGGTACGGCAAGCAGACCGTAGTATGAGATAAGTATGGTACGAGGGTGCAGTGGTTATGGCACAAGAGTACCATAAGTACGGCACGGTAGGGGTGCGGCCCCGCGGCAGCACGCATCGCTAATGACGGCACTGCTAACAGCGTGCGTCTCTCGTGCTGGCTTGTTGACACATCATTACAGCAAGGCTGACGGTAGACACAGCTCGTTGTTTATTTCAACCCCACTCCCCCTCTAGGCTGCTACCAACACAACAGTAGACGCAGGCACTTTCCCTGGCTTTGTGCCACATCCGTCACGTCAGTCCCTCCGCAGGGAGGCATTCTTTCCTTCTCTGTCCTTCCTCGCCGGCGACGGTGCTTTGAAACTAGGTCCGCTCCTCGCGCGATAAAGTCAATGTTTACCTGCGACGCGACGTTTGGAAGTGTTGTGTTTCGCAGCCGCTGCTCGGGGACGGAGTCAGCAGCGCACACAGAAAGTCAAATGTGTACCTCGCGGAGTCGTAGAAGTAAAAACGGCACGGTCGTGACAGTCGACCGTTTTGTATTTACACTTCATACCAAAATTTCAGCTAGGTATGTTTATTCACCTCAGTCCTATTAGCGTTTATGTCAGAAAATATTTGCCAGGAGAACCTGTCGTCGTTAACATTAAACACGCAGCTCTTTGAACAATTTATTTTATAGGCCTATATTTGCTCATCTTGTGCGGCACCCAATGTTATAACAAGACTCGTCTTTGGTAAACCTAACCTGCTTCAGTACCTGAAATATGTTAAACATTTTAAATAGGGGTTATCTTTGTGTAAAGTCCTGGTTATTTCGCGGGTTCAACGACCAGCAGGTTGAACTGCACAGTCCTGTGTATGCTATGTCCTCAACTACTTGTACATTGGCTGCTGCTCCAGAGAGTGAGCATTTGAACATTTGACGATGTAGCGCGGGAGTCCATGAGTGTTTTTATGCATGTACGCCATTGGTTCGGAGTCCTCAAGGTCACGTTTAATAAATAATGACCCGATCGAAAAAGTTTCTAGCATATACATGACTTAGAAATCCAACCTCTCCTCAGTTGAATCCACGAAATTTACGGTACTTTGCTTACGTGCGATACAATGTTCACTTACTGTCGAAACTGCACGTGCCTGCTTCCTATTGGTAACCTAGTGCACTTGGTGTCCCAAATTTGTGTAGAGCATAACGTGGTTTATAACGATATTATGGTATATCACGGTTAGAGACGATGGTTCATCGCGGGAAAACTTTACTGTTTCGTGGGTTTCAACGCACGTTCAGCTTGCCAGAAGATTACTGGCTTTTATTTGTACGTGGAGCTATTACTCTATTTGACTGAGCCAGTAAGAATCCGAATATTGTGATGTATTACGCCTGTTATTGGTCTGCAGATATCAGATGTGTCAGACGTACATCACCCAATCATATGTGTTGCAATTAACTACATTATTTTCAAGGGCATGTTGGCACAAAACATACCATCGTCTCTCATCACGGTATATGGTCCGCTTACCTAATATGTGTTGTGTTAAAATACACAGTACATTAATTCAACGAGTTTTAGCAATACTATAATACAGTTTCAATAAGTTGTAGGCTTCTCTCATGTCTGACAACGTGAGTGGGAGTAGGGAAAATAGATGTTGAGGTAATGAAATAGTACAACTACCGTGTCAAAATTCTGGGAGAGGCGTGAGGAAGCAGCTGAAAAGTGCTGCATCGAGGCTCGACGCAATACAGGGGAAGATTGCGCAGTTGTAGAGGTGGTGTGGTCTGATGACGAAGAAAAATGCTGGTGCATGCCACAACAGCCACATGAGCACACGTTGGCCTTCCGCACTGACTTACATATTAATCCGTAGAGATGCGGAAATTTCGCGGAAACTACTATATACAGGCTCATTTGCACATACTTGTGTACACTGTGTCACCAGGAACTGGTTAATTGGCTGCTGTTCCAGAAATTCGCCAGTTTTACATTGTAGAGCAGGAGTTATAGATAGGGACCTCCAAAACTCGTATTATTATTTGGTGAGTGCTATATATATATAAACAGTTACAGTATGAGATGACACTGGTCGTAGCCTCTATATGATGTCATCTACGTGTGTGATCGCCTTACACGAGGTTGGTCATTCTAACCTGCGACTTTGAATTACTGGACAGGTGCATTTTACCCGGCAGACCACGGCATTTTGTGCCTATGGGGGAAGTTCTACGAGTATATAACCATTTGGGGTCAAGCCTGGTGGCAAGAAATAACGCAAATTTTAGTCATAGATGGTTTCACGCAGGTTTGTTATTGGTTCACACTCCTCAAGGGTGACTTTCATGAACGGAAGAGAATCACAACTACGGGGGTTCGAAATCCAGCGTCCCTCGAGCGAATCTGCGAAATTTCCGGATCCCTATTAAACCGACTTAAAAGTGTACTTACTTATAGTAACACAGTAATAATATCTCAGGAAAGAAACTGCCTCGAGGTGCCCAGCAGAACAGTGGTAAAACAGTCGCCTCTCAACCGGAAGAACCTGGTTTAACTTCCCGGCTCCCGCCGTCCTGGTTTCGGTTTTCAAAGGTTTTCTGAGAACATTTCATACGAAAATTGAGACAGTCCTGATTTCCTTTCTCATCCTTTTTCACCGTACACCCATAATGCGTGCGTAAATATGTTTGAGAGCAGGTAAAATGAACACAATCTGCGTTGGTAGCAGTAAGTATTCACGGATTACCACATTCACAAAGGAGCAGTTGAAATAGTTACAACCGATAAAACCAAAGAGAATTTTGAAAAAGTGGCGCTGAAAACCGTATTCAAATTAATTTTTCACTGAGTAAAAAAGGGTATTTTTTTCTGACCTAATACAGTTCGCTGTAATTGCTCTATTCGGAATCTTGAAAAACCATTAGCACAGTCTAAATAGTAGATATAGGAAATTTCGTGAAAAGATTTTGCAGCACTTTGTTTCAGTGCCTTACGTGCGCACCTGCATTTCTGCTTTGTGATCAGTGATTGGAAGCCGTAACACCCAGCGTCTTGAGGTTAAACCCGCAAATCACAGACGTGATGTGTCGCAGTTATCCGTGTACTGATTGACACAGTCAAATGGATAACGACTCTGCACAAAAACACTCTGTCAATATCCATGAAGTTGAGCTGCAGGTGTACACGTAAGACAATGAAACAAAGTGGGGCAAAAATCTTTTCACCAAAACTTCCCGTCCCTACTAAATAGTAATGCAGACGTGAAATGTCTCGGCGGCTCGTTTGACGCAATGGATCTTCGCCGCTTATTGGCTGCCCATGCTTGTTTGGCTCCTGCATGTAACGCCAGGTTTATTATTGGTCTGGCTGCCTGCTATCAGGGCAGCTGCCTTACGCTGATTGGCGGTAGGTATTTCCTCCATGTTGCTGGCCCGCGAAACCATTTTGCTGGTGTCTGTGACTGGGTTCGTTGCCATACCGGCTATTTAACTTCTGTGTTCCTAAATACTCTGTGCCATTAGCAAAGACCCGCGGTTTCAGCTTTGTTTTCCTGAACAACAGATTAGACAGCGAGTTGTTTTTCCTTACCTCGATGTCTTCCACTGGCCCACAATGTCGTTTATTGTAGTGGGCTACACTCTGAGCCTGCAACTACAAGTTCTTCTGTATAATGACCAATCACTAGAAAGTTCGCCGGCTCACTGAGCTGTAGGCTAGCCTCCGAGAATATCTGCGGAATCATGCAGATAACAGCTGTTTATTAGCTGCTCGCTGACAGTGAAATGGGCCTTTCAGCTACAGTTTTATTACTGCCTCGTTGGAAGTGTCGAGTAAGTCAACGGCCAATTGTAAACGTGATACAAACCTACAGTTGCTTGAATTCAAGCTTGCGCCTAAAAGAAAACACAACATTTTTTTGTCTCTACACATTGCTTATAAATAGAGACATGCAAAATCCGCGTTGTTTTCTGACAGACGACTAGACTCCAAGTGACTGTAGGCTCGTTCGACGTCTTCCGCTGGCCGATATTGTCGTAACTTGCCGCGGAGAATGCTTACGCGGTAGAGAGGCCAATCTGTGTCAAGACGTAACACACGTAAATGACAACACTGACCAATTGAATTTCAGATTATGCTCTGTTATGTATAGGAAAGTGAAGTTTAGTCTGATGATAACTAGGGACCCTGGTTTTTCACGAAATGAATTTTGCCCCACTTTGTTTCATTTCCTTACGGGCACATCTGCAACTCTGCTTCATGATTATCGGTAGGGCCACGATTTTGTCGCGAAAAGATTTTTTCCCCACTTGTTTCAGTGTCTCTCGTGCACATCGGCAGCTTTGATTCATGGTTATTGGCAACCTATCTTTGTTCAGACACGTTTCTCATTTGACTGCACCAATAAGAATAAGATTATTGTGACTCCTTACGTCTGTAATTTGCCAAGGCAAGAGAGAGTAAAATTATCCAATTACGGGCGATGTAGCAGACCTGTAGACGTGCACATGACGCATCGAAGCCAAGTGTTGCAAAAATATTTTCACCATAAAATCGTGGCTCTAATTATTGGCAGCGTGTCTACATGAAGAGCCGTATATAATTCGTCTGAGCCAATTACAACAAAGTCTCTGCAACACCTCACGGCTGTGATTTGCCGGTAGAAACCCAAGGTTCGAGAGAGTTAAAATATCCAATCATTGACCACGAAGCAGAACTGCAGATGTGTACGTAAGGCACTGAAGCAAAGCGGGGCAAAATTCTTACGTGAATTTTACATATCTCTACTAATAAACAGTCAAACATGTAAATTATATTACATAAAGGCTGGTGAGAAACGAATTCACAAATTATGCTCTAGTGTACACATGTCGGTGAAGGCTAGTGTAAAACTAAACAACAACAACGCGGATGTAACATGTATCTAATAGTTAGTTACAGGTGGGGGCATGCAAATTTTGCGGTATTATCTAACTCCAAGTTACCGCGTGTTCATCTAATGTCTGCTGTTGGCCGACACTTTTTGTGGCGTGCCTGAAGGACTTTCTTATTAACCGATGATGTAAGCTCAACTGTAAAACGATCACTATCTCGCAATGCAGTCTCACAAAGATGCGATGAACAAGAACCAATGACGTCACAGAATGAGTTCATGTGACAAAAGGCAGCAATAACGCGACATTTCTCTGTTTCTTGGTAGGTACATAATCATTAGAGATGATGGAGAACCGCGGGAAAAACTTGGCTTTCCGTTGGTTTTCAAATTACGTTTAGCTTATAAAAAATTACTGTCTTTCCTTTGTACGTAGAGCTTTTGCCCTATTTGACTTAGCCAATAAGAATCCCACTATTCTAATATTTGATGCCTATTACTGATCTGCAGACAACTACGTTGTGTTAGAAATATATGACCAAACAATACATGTCACATGAAACTAAAGTATTTTCAAAGGTAAGTCGGCATAAAATTTTTTCGCGACATACCGTAATTTATAATAACAATTTATTCTGATTTAGAGTGAAGTAAATATACAATTAAATTTCTAACCTCACTCTAGCAAATATTTTTGCATTTAAATTGTGTAAATGGATCCGTTATATAGTATGATACTTTTTTAAAATGCAAAAACCATTTACCGAATAACTGTAGGCAAGTCAGCATTTACTGTTGGTAACTTTAAAAATAAAGACTTTTTGAAATGTTACTATGCAAAGAAAACATCATAGGATCACATTTTATCTGGTGAAAATTTGATAAGGTATAAAGCCTGTAATTTTAATATTATTTTGTAAAAATACAATCTGAATCGTAGGACTAATCTCGATGGACTCGATACCCAGTAATAATTCTTGGTGTATGAGCAAAATGCTTTACCTATGCCCTACAATCGAAGAACTGCCGCGAGAATATTTACCGTGTTCAAGCACGTTCAAGTATCGTATTAAATTTGTGAGCAATGTTTCTTGGAGTGTAGATAGTTCCTAGTTTTTATTGCATGAAATAACTAGTCAAGGGACGCGTCATAGAAAATGCCACGATAAGCCATGAGATCGAGATTCGTCTGCTGTACAAACCTAACCTCTGTCTTCTCAACTGTCCGTTAAATTTCATTACAGCCGGGAAAGAAAAATTGAAGTTACGTGGAACATCACATAAATCTGTAGTTTTATAAAGTTAATAAAGCTAACTCCGTTATGTGCTAGGTAACCTAGTTACGCGATTCCCCGCCAGTTATTTTTGCGGGTAGGCCTATAAGTAGAGACATGAACTTTTCGCGAAAAGAATTTTGCCCCACTTTTTTCCAGTGCCTTATGTGCACGTCTGCAGTTCTGCTTCATAGCTATTGGCAGCGTGCCTTTGAACTGTGACGTTTCTCATTTGACTGTACCAATCACAATAAGGTTACTGTAACACCACACGTCTGTGATTTGCGTGTAAAACCCCACGACACATAATGTCAAAACTTCCAATCTCTGACAGTGAAGCAAGTGTGCAGACGTGCACACAAGTCACTGACACAAAGTGAGGCAAATTTCTTTTCGCGAAAAGTTCATGTCTCTACCCATAAGGCATTTGAAATAAATATATTTCTTAGACAGCTGGACGGTATAAAACTTGACGTTTCTAGATCCAGTTAAGAAGTTCATAAGAGAGTTTGTTTGAAAATAGGAGGTTATAATACAGATGCGACGTTACATAACCGTCAGAAATGACGTCACGATTGCATCTACAGAAAATAATGGAAAACTTACCCTCCACGTTTAGTCTATAAAATGTCCTCAGCTAATTTGCGCCTGCCTGTGTTTGGTTAGGGAATTAAACAACCGAAGTTTCCGAGAAAACACCAGCGCACGTAACTCAAACATGGTGCGATGCAGGTCACGTTGGTATTAGTCAAAATCCCCTCTCCACATAGGAAACTACAGCGACGTGACTAACTCTCCGCTAGGTGCATCTTCTGCAGGTAAACATCCTATGACGCAGCGGAGAGAAAATATTTTCAATCTCAGAAAGAGCAACCATACAGTAAAAGCAAATATTTTTAACGCAAAAAAATTAGAAGAAAATGAAGGAAAAACTTGAGGTGTTTACCTTGTGATACGAAAATATTATTTTACAGAAATAAATAAAAAAATAAAACAGTTAAACAATAAAATAATTAAAAAAATGTATGTTTCTTGTTGCTATGTTACCACTTTAAAATGTTTATTTTGGAGAAAAATATTTTTATTAATAAATATTATAAAAACTTAAACATAAAAAAGCTTGCGAAAATATTACAAAGGCTATTCGTACAAAACTCATTACAATTAAAATGCTTTAATTACAAATGGTATGTTATCGATACTGGTTTACAAATATACATTTTCTTTCAGTCAAAGTTAATTTGCAGTGAATTTTTAAACAACAATTTCTTTACGTCAACAAATTTGTATTGCGACAAGGAAAATGTTTTACAAAAGGTCAACCCCCCACAACCCACCTTCGCCTCCCAAGTAATTTTAATGTTGACACAATAAGAACGGAAAACTATGTGTGTTAAAATGTCCTGCATTAAAGATAGCTAGGGAAAGGAATATTTTGCGAGTTCAACGATGTGCATTTCAGAATCCACTGTCCTGTATATGCTAATGCCACGACCATTTGTGCGTTACATGCTACTCTCGGCAACAGCAGACAATGGACTGATAGATGGGACTATAGTATGCTCAGGACAGTGGATTAGCCTATAACATGCGGGTTATAGAACTAGCACAATCTTTTTTCCCCTATCTATAGCTTTTAATGTGGACCCAAAAGGCAACCACAAACTCACGTATGTAAAGTTGCATACATGCTGAGAATTGTGATGCTGTGCCTAAGATTCAAGTATGCATTCCCCGGAAACGGTATTTTTATTCGTATTGGCCATGAAAGGGAAGTTTTTATTACTTAAAACATACTGTTCAACCATCGAGCATCAAACGTCACAATTTTCAACTGGTATTTCAGTTTTGTTCAATGAGAGGGTAGCCACCGCGGTGATATTTGTTACCACAAAGATAATACCAAACGCTGCTACAGGTAGAAGAACCCAATAACACAAAACATTGTAAGTAATTTTATTAATTAATGGCAGTTAGTTGCTGACACTTCAGGGAAAATTACAAAAAATTAAATCCTATCGTAATACTGAATTTAATTACAAATATCCGACATAATTTATAGTTAGCTGTTCTATACGTTATTTCATCTTTCGGAATTCATCGGTGATGTTAAGTTTCTATGTCTGTTATCTATGAATTCCTTCACCACCCAACGACTAAAATACATATTATGTTTGCCTTGTTATGTTTCAACACACACAGCGCAAAACGACCACTTCTGGGGCTCGCAGAAACAAACTCGAGTTGTAGATACCTAGAAAGGTGTTAATTAAAATGAAGTCGTGGAACGCCACTGTGTTTTGCGTATCCCTAGTCTCCTTTACAGTGCGCGCCACTTTAGCTGGCAGTTGGCAGCTTTAGGAAATGTGGAGGGCATTCAATGAATCCGAGCACTAAGTCAAGATACAGCCTTCTTCGGAATGAAAACATCGACTCCCAAGTACACAAGGCATTCAAATAGAAAACGGCAGTAGTAATGAATGCCTATCCTCTCTACGACATTCCCCCCTCGCCAGCTGCCAACTTAGATGGCGCGGGTTGTACACGCAGGGTACTCTACTGGCGTAAGTTTTATCGTCAGGCCACTTGCCTGAACTTGACTGTAAGCGATCACGCTATGCATATTCTACACATTAACCGTTTTACATGACCTGCGTATACAGGTTGGGGCAATATTCAACCAGCAAACCGTGTAAGTTGATTAATATGTAAATAATAAGCACAAAACATGCAGCACACTTTGTGTCTAAACTTAATATTAACTAAGAAGTAAGCCTTTGAAATTCGAAATTTTAAACGAATATGTGCTTCAGACACACAGAAAAATAACATGTTGTGGCAGCTACAAAATATTTTGCGGGTATTTACCCTGCAACATTTATTTTGTGGTCATCTCAAAAACATTTAGTTAACACCATTAAAATATTGCTGCCAACAGATTATTGTTTTGTAGTTACTACAAGTTACTACAAAATAATTTGCAACGAGGACTTCTCACAAAATTTTTCTTTCAGTGTAGACAATATTCTGAATATCTGTTTATGTTCTGGGCTCTTATAATCCGAGGTAAATTCTGCAAAGACACTCCAAACTTTGAAAATAACAGGGGTGGCCATCCTTAACTTATATACAATTTTTGCAACGTGAGGAAATTCGAACATTTGATGATGGTTTATTGAGCTGTGTAACTTACGTAACAAAAATTATCACTTTGCAGCCTATCGTTTTTTGTTCAACTTGCACTTAAGGGCGAGATTCACCTCAGTTTTCAAAGTATTTTTTATTTTTATATTTGTAACAGATATTATTTTTTCTTATTTAAGACATAAATTGTGATGAAATCTTTCCCTTAGGAAATTTATGTATCTCTCATAGTTTTTGCGTAGTGAGTCGTAAACGTAAAAATTTGCACTTTACGGTTTTATGTACGCCACTTAAACCAACTGACATACCAAACCGAAAAAAATTATCAGTGTATAACAATGTTGTTGGCTGTAATTTGTAATGTATATGAATAAAAATACATTGTTGAAAGTTTTTAATTTTTATAGAATTTTTCATTAAACACAAAAAAAATTTTTTTGGTTTTTATGTACGTCAAATTATAGCCTACAACAACTGTACTTAAGTAGAGAGTTGCCATCCTTGTTATTTTCACAAGGTGGAAGGTCTTCGCCGAAATTTGCTATGTATTAGAAGAGCCTAACAACATAACGCGATGTTCCGAGCATTGTTCTTCCGAGTAATTTATTTTTACATATTTTATGAAAATACTGTTTTAATAATACAAATTAAATTGTTTATTTAATCGTTAATATTAAGTTTAGACACAACTATTCTGTTTGAGCTAATTATTTACTGAGGAATCACCTCCCACAGTTTGTCGGTTGTATTCAGCCACACCCTGTAGTGCAGTTTGGTTAGTAAACTTCTTTTTTAAACTGTCTTCTGTGTGTTGCTGTCGTATGTGGTTTTGTCTATTCAGTTATATCTACCAATATACCGTGGTCGGTACACTTCCACACAAAACCGGTTTACGCAGAACTCCTTGGAACATGATACAGTATGTTCCGGGATTAAAGGTAGTAAACTGAATGAGTTGTGGATAACGCAGAAGCAGGCATTAATTGTCACTGTAACTGTAATGACACTCTGCAAAGTCGCAGGGGCAAACATTAGTTGGCATATTTGAATTTAGCGCGCTCCGAGACGCCAGTATAGTGGCTGAGATTTAGGCCGCGGTCACACTGAATACAGAACTACTTTACTTCAGCATGTTCAGTTTTATGGGGAGCTTATACAAGCCACGAACAATTTCAGCTCGCAGTCTCTTCTCGTTCAAAATAAACTGGTTTCATATGTAGTTTCGAATGACGTATGTTCGATGCTTCTCTCATATTGGCTGCTTGGAGTAACGTTCTGTGTAACAAATACGGCTGCTCTTTGGGCCGACATTTTGCACTCGTTAAATTAAATTTACTTTCAAGCGTAAAATAATTATATCCACTTTACACACACAGCAGCTTTCAGTTCAGTTAGATACACCATGATAACTCGAACGTCACTAATGTTGAGTGTAGATGTGATAATAATCAAATATGGTACATTTCAGGTTCCAGGTTTGCTGAGGTCAGAAAGTTCATTGAGTATATTCAGTTGTGTAACCTTGCAAACATGCTAAAGCCTTAAACACGATCAAGCATGGTTGCGGAATATATTTAAATTAACAGGTTTTATCTCTAGTGCGACCTTGGTCTTAGTACAGCCGAGTGGAAGAAGTATCGCGGGCTGCTGGTGTGAAGGTAAAGCCAAGTCTTACTCTCTCAACACGAAGGAACGCCTAGAACCTGCAGCCCACAGTAGACATATTTATACTCTGCTGAGCTCCCTCATCCTTACAGATACTAGCTTGGCGCCCCGGAGCGCGCGTAAATCAGTTTTGCTAACTAAACTTCGCATCTACCTCTTTACAGGGTGTCATTTCCAGACACACGTTCATTAGAACCAATCACCTCGAGTCACGTTGTCTACCACTAATTTAGTTTACTACCACAAATTCCTAAATATCCTGTATAATTATAACTGAATTATAAAAGTGTGAAACATATCTTTAGTAAAATTTGAAATCTTTTACAGCAGAAAAATGACTTAAAAGATGGGCACTTTAGCAGTTTACAATTTCCAAGAACACAGAAAACGAACCACTTTAGAAGAAGTCGTCTACTAGTGCAAGAATAGTATCTTAGCGTGCAACATGCACTGTTTTCTTGCAAAACTAATAAATGTGCTACCGATATATTTGCCTAGTAAGACAATACAAACACTTCAAACTGTGCTAAAAATGATTAATAATAGGTCGTTAAAACGGTTAAAATAAAAAAGGGTTTTTTCAGGCGCTGTGTCTGTAAAAACATAAAACTGGTACGTAGAACAGAAAAATAGGAGGTTTTGTTTGATCTAGTCCCATTATTTCCACAAATATAAATATATTAATGCCCGTTAAGATTTCATAGGAATAAAAACAAATTTTGGACGTTTTCAAGGAAAATCCTTGGAAACACAGCTGATTAAGAAATTTCTTGTAAAACTGCACAGGTTGATCTGGTAAAAATACGCAGATTATGCATGTAACATTTGAAAGTGTTGCCTTGTATTTGTACTTTCAATCAAGGAAACTGAAATTTGAAACATCTTTATTCTGATCATGAAAATGAACTTACTGAATAACTATCAAAAACAATATTGAGGTACTATAATTTGAGGAAGATATCGTAACACAGATGAAGAAGATGCTTTCAGTATTCACAAAAAAAATTTACATTGTACGAAGATGCTGCACGCTAGTTCATTGCTCCGCGGGTAATGGCAGTATTATTTCTGACGACCGTACTGGGGTCACTCGTGCTGCTTTTATTTTTAAATTTTTAATGCCTCCCTCTTGTGGGTAAGGAAAATATAATTACTCAAGGACTTTGCTAAAACGTTATTTGTAAGTCGATGTCTTATATTCACTTTGAACTATGTTTTAAATTAACCTGTCTTCTTAACCTAGCCGCCAAAAACCGTTTTTCTAAGTTATTTCTATGATGAATATAAGGACATGTGACAAAAATAAAGAACCAAACTATAAAATAATCCTTGTACGCATTTTAAGCCCAACGATGAATATTTAACATAAAATAGGGTGCAATTCCTATTTCAAAATAGTAATTCGTTTGATTTACTGGCTAAAGTGTTACCTCAAATCATAGCAACTACATTGAGAAATTCCTCTGGAATCGGATTATTAGTTTGCTTTCAATAAGTGATTAAAATACCGTTACTTTTACACTGATTTTCATCAAAACAAATATGTTAGTGTGAAAAACACTTAACGAATTTCAATGGAATCACTTTAGTACTGGGGTCTTTAACACACACTCTTAGAAGATCAGTCTGATAAGATAGCAGAATTTTGAAATTTTTGTTGCTAATAAAGAAGTTCTCATAACTACACTAATAAATACTAAAACGTGTTAGTTTTTTGTCAAACTTTCCTCACACAACTTAATTAAATTTAAATTTTTTATGAACCATACCAAAGTTATTTTTTATGACTACATTTAATAACTGTACATCTCTCCATTTTCTGAGACAGATTTACATATCTGTACGTGCGCATTTACGTATGTGACTCCCAGCCACTGTTCAATATTGTCTTGAATAAGTCGTTTGTCAGACGTCAGGTAATTGCAGACTCTTCAGGGGGAAGTTATTACTTTTTAGGAGTGAGTATAAGATTTCTTTCAGTTGAGTTCTTTACATTCACCGCTTGTAAAAATAAGCATTCCGGTGTGCCGAACATAACCAGTGCATAGATTACATATCCATTGATATTTTGTTACACTTAAAATGTTGAAATTTTTCAGGACGAACAAGTTTAGAAATGAAAAATAACTTAATAAAATAAAAATCGGCTGTTTGGTTTTAACAAAAACTCTTTGACTTTGATAATGTAAATAATTTTTTGCACGCTTCAATGAAGGAAAAAAGTCTTTTCGGCCAGTTTATTACGTAGAAGATAAACCAATGTAAACTATTTATGCTATCTAAGTAATGTCAGTTATACTTTCTACTGTTCTTTACGTGTTTAACATAAGGTAACAGTTTCATATCTGCTTCCTTGAAGCTGGCAACTGCAATGCTTGCCTCGACGTCCCAACCAACTTCAAACTCGATGCGGCTGACAACCAAGAGCCAATATCATATAGGCAATTACCGCTAAGGCCTGCGAAGTTTATTTATTTGTATTTAACATTGAGACAAAATGAAATCTAAGATTAGAGACAACCGCCTTGAAAAATGTTAGGCATTAGGGTAGTACGTACTTATTCACACAGATTTATATTCCGAATAATTTTGCTCTTTTGTACTATCTTTATTAATATATTGGCTAGTCTGTAGTCCTTACGTGTAGAATAAATGCAAAATACAAAATTTCCCTCAGATAATAATTTGTGCAAGTGTATGGATCATTATTCACTCACTGAAAGAAACATTTTGTAGAAAGACTTCCCAGCAAAATTATTTTGTCGTAATCACGAAATATTATTGAGGCGGCGACAATATTTTAGTGGTATTAACAAAATGTTTTTGTGGTGACCACAAAAATAAATTTTGCAGGTTAAATACCAACAAAATTATTCGTAGCTGCCACAAAATATTTTTTTCTCATATACCAGTAATAATTTGTCTTAAAAATGAAGTGGAAAAAATTGTACTTTACTTGTACGCGTGTGCATATTTTATGTGTACGTTTGAAGTATTATTGGTATTTTTAGTTTATTTGGATTTCGTGAAGTGCGTACAGTCACATCTTGTCGCTATTAACCCACAAGCATAACGAGGAGTCAACACTGAGTGGCAGCAAAAAAGAAGTTAAGAGAATTCTAAGTAGAAACGTCTCGTCAGTGCCATTTCTGAAGAAATCCCCAGGAAAACATATTGAATTGTATTGAATGATAGGCAATTTTCCACCGTGGGTCGTGCCCTCTTCTAGTCACGTTTTTATAGCTACGACCTGGCCATCAATCACGCATCTCAATCTGTCTCTGTCCGCTCTCCAAAGACTCCGTCCTTTTTTTTATTTTCCTGCCATGCTTGCTATTCTCTTGCACTACTTCTCCTTTACCTCTCTCTCATCTTCATCTTCGCTTACTTATTCAACGCTTTTCTTCCCGTTTCGTGGGACTACTATACAAATCTCGCGCGTGTAGGAATACGATATTTCACGAGTATGCCAAATTTAAAAAAAATTTTTCTCCAACGAACTAACACATTGTTCCAAAATTGTCAACTTAACTTCATTCCCTTTTAAATGTTTTCGTACTATTAGATTCATTGCGTAACTTTGCCATCTGACGTCTGCCAGGCGAAGAACTTAAACAGCAGCCATTATCTGCGAAGAATTCCGCAATTTTTAAAAACCGACTTTTATATTTTTAAAAAGGGCATACTATACATGAATAATATAAATGTGTGTAGATGAATGCAGTACACATGCGTAAAGCATTATTCCTGTATGCGGTAGACTCCAGTCAATTTCTTACGTCACTAACAGATACAGAAGTGTTATCAAAGGATATCTCAGAAACAGATGATTAAATAGATTTGGACTTTTGTCTGTATCTAGTAGGGTAGTGGTTCTCAAAGAGTGTGGTCCAACTCGTAAGAGTGAGCGATGGACTTGGAAAGGATTGCAGTAATATTCTTGATAAAATTAAGGAGCAACAATAGTATTTAAAAAAACGTATGTATTGAAATCATTGCTGCTTATTAAACTAAATTATGTTGTTTAAAATTTTTGCTTATATCTATGTACTGTTACGGTTAAATGAAAGAATTGTGACTTATCTCTTTAAATATCAAGTTCTTAAACAGTGGGTAGAATAACTCAGAATAAATATAACGAATGTAAAATTTTCGGCAACTATACTTTTAAAAAAATTGAGAAAGAGTCAACTTTGTTTAGGGCCGTAGTTGGCACAGAGATTAGAGCTTTTCCTCCCACAAAGTTTGATCCGAGCTAGACTTCCCGTGGGGTAGGTCCCTGGATCCTGGATTATCGTATGTGAGAATCGTACCGGACACTGTAGCTGGTCGGCGGGTTTTTCTCGGGGATCTGGGTTTTCCTTTGCTTCTTAATTCTTGCGTTGCTCTCTACTCACATCATGTCACCCCTCACCAGTGCTGAAGACATAGATGTTAACTGCTGACCAACATGTTTTCAGTTCAGCTTTGTTAAACGCCCGAGACCAGATAATATGGTGAATTAATTTAACACACTATGGACTTCAATGAAATATATATTTACGCTAAGATTTCAGTTGACAGAGCTTTTCTAGACTCACCGTTTACAACTCTGAAACAATAATAAAACTGTAAAGATACATTGACCTAATCCCGCCCCACAAGCTCTTGACTGAAACTATCTACTCAATGTAGCATCAGACAAACTGTGCTTAGTATAGGCTCCAGAACACTTAAGATATTATAGCCGAGCCTGCAGTTCATTGGACTTGTCGAAGTTTCTTTTCCCCAGTTGCACGTCTTGCGAAACCAGAGACCAATTAACTCCAGGACACTTACTTGGTACTGCCTGTGTTTGTATGCATTCCCAACTAGGATGTGCACACCAGGTTGCATAATTTCACCCGTCTTAGTTCGTTCGGGCAACAGTACAGCCTACGTACGCGGTCAGAAGTGAAGAAGGTATAAGGGTGACTTTGAAGCGCACACCAAATGTCGTAGTTACACAACGAGCCACGCTGAACTAGTGTGCAAGTTTCCCGTCGATTTGTTCCTACAATAGGACTTTAAGGCAATGGTCTTTCATTTATTACACATATAGAGTCCAGAAACATTGTACGGCGAAAGTCCCCTCTCGCACTCCACGTCCAGGTATTATTTTATTAAAGTTATGCCAAGTAAATGTGCTACCATGTTTGAACTGCTCGGGATATGAACCAGCGCCTGTAATATACAGGTCGCAACAGTGGTTGTAAGATAAGTAAGATATCATTAGAACGCAAGGTGACAAGACTACCGACAGTGCAGTGTTGCCACACTGTGCACGTAAAATGTCATCAAAATTCTTCACTTTGGCCCAGGATTCGCGTGGTGTACTTATCAAGAGGTTGTTTATGGATAACCTGTATGTACATTTAATAGATTATAAAGTAAATAAATATTGCTGGAGCCATGCTTGAGGATTGTGAGCGAAGGAAATATTTCATACATTGATAAATAACACGTTTTGACAAATTGTTTGCCTTTAAAATGTAAACACTGGAAAAAAGTGGAAGGGAAGTGGGCGGAGTTTGAGCCCGACCGTCCTGATTGCAGCGCCAATAAAGCACAACACTCTCGGTAACTTGGTGAACTGCAGCCAAACAACAAGGGGGTCAAGTTTCCAGGCGAGTGTCCAGACCTGTTCTTCTACTGCCGTGGCTAAGAATACAGTTGATCAGCGGATGTAACACACACTAGTCGTTTCTCGAGTAAAATTCAACTGCACATTTAGCTGACGTCACAAAATAAATAAGTACGTATTTATTCTGTGCCCACGTGTTTAGACAGTGGGTGTTTTTTATGGGACGTAGATTGCAAAATTAAGAAAAAAACGAATTTCTAATTTGTGGATTGCTACCACGAAAATTCTAAATAAAAATGCGTTTCTGGACATAAAATTAAGATTAAGATTTTTGCTTACTGTATTTTTATAATGTTAACATAATATTGTTTTAATACACGTTTTTAGGGTAGAATAAATTGTTGTATTTTCAATTAACAGACAAAACAAAATTCATAATAATTATTTTTTTAGTAATCACCACTTATAATTATATACTCTGTCCTGAACCATCCTGTGTATTTATTGCTTTTTTTAAATTAAACTTACCCAGATCAACGAGATTATTGAATGTTTCTTGTACCATTTTGCAAATAATGTCACATTGACTATGTTATTATCTGAGATATATCATTATTTTTATAGTTGAATTCTAAATAGCTAATTATCCTAAAATACATTTATGCATGTGTGGTATTTCCAGTTTATTTTATGTAGATATCATTGCTAGTAAATTTGTTATCCGAGTAATTAAAATCTGCTTTATTAATATTGTATATTTATAAGAGCGTGTCAAAATATTTAATGTAAAGTTACACGAGAATCATAATCCGTGATAATTAATTGAGAACTAGAGATCAAGAGATAGCAAAAAAAAAAAAAAAAAAAAAAAAAAAAAAAAAAAAAAAAAACAAGGCCTGTGAAAACACTTGATAGAGGGGTGGGGGTGGGGTGGGTATGGATGTGGGTATTGGAGGTGTGATATTTGCTCTTTGATGGCAGGTCTTAGGGTTCGCCAGTTCCACGGGCGGTTACCGCCTATGCGAGGAAGACATTGTTAAACGCCTGCTTCCCCACTCTCCACACACATTACGAGGGTCTTTAGAGGAGGGTTAGGTGCAGACGGAAGGAGAGGTGGCGGAAACTTGACTAGCCGAGTAATTATCTGTTGTAGCAGGAAGGTCCCTGCCCCCACGGGCCCTAACGCCTCTGCTACCGCCCCTGCATTGTCCCCAGGCACCCTTCACAAACATTTGATAGCTGGGGGAAGGGCTTCTATGGTGTCCCGACAGAGCGGGAGAGTTTCAGTATTAAAACGTTCCTCCTCTCGTCGGAGGCCGAACTTACCCGCCGGTGCTCGCACACAAAGAAGCGGTGGGCGCCACAACTTAGAGGTCGCACAGCAGAGTTGCACAGCTACCGTCCTCCTATCCCTTCCAAGCGTCCGGCACACACAAGTTGCTCTGGACCGGGCACTCGTGACGTGTTTACAGAGCAGAGATTCTATAGGCGGTTATGGATAAATTGAGTACTAAACTACCAAAAAGCTTAATTTTAGAAAATGACTGTAAGAAATTTAATAAACTGCTGTGCGAATTGTTCGTTACACAGTGTTTTTATAATTTAACAGAAATGTATGAATATCTGTCTATAATATAGTAAATATAATTGATGTGTATATTGTCATATGTAGACTAAATAGGGTTAATCCTGGATTGCACTGGCATGGTTATATTATATTGACACTCCTGCCACTAACAATGTAAATATTGTTAAACTATGAATGTATTTCTTTGTATGTTTTTTAAAGATGTCACTGTACTGCTATATTACTTTAAACATATTTGTATAATCTTAATACTTGTAAATTTTGTTATTAATTAAATTTTTGTTAATAGAGGTGTTAAAATGTATGTATATTGCAATCATAAGACACGTTCCATAGCCCTATGGCTCTAGCCATACTTTTGGGCTCAAAGGAACAAGAAATAAATAAATAAATATTTAACCTCTGTAGAATATCACTAACTGTTACTGCATATAATTCAACAATACTTATAGTTGTCTAACTGCTTGTGTGGTTGGCAGCGAAATTACACAATACAATTCCGTGTATTTTCCTATTTAAATTCTACAATACTGAAACAAAAACAATCGAAATCCACATAACTGTATTTTATATAATTAATAAACTTTTTATGTTCAACATTTTCGATTTCGTACTGACTGCACAGTTGATCTTACACGCGTAAACATCAAGTGACGTGTCCAAAGAGATATGATATTTCCCGTCGTTTGCCGTTACACGCGGAAAGATACGAATTTACTAAAAACTTAAGTTTAGCAGGGCTATTTTGAGTGCACACTTTATTCCGAACCACCTATATCAGGCGTGATACCAGACAATGCATGTTCGTTGCATTCAACGAAATATTGCCCTTACCTGGCAATTATGTTGGATTAAAATTCGCATGGTAATTTATGAATTACTATTTCGGTTTCAAGCTTGATCGGGGCTGTCTACATCATTTCATCTTCACACATGCACTTCATCTAGAATGAAACATCGATTAACTAATAAAATATCGTGTATTATGTTTCTGAAATTACCCTGCCAGTTGTAAAATACTTTTTGTCATTCTCGGTAAAAACTATAGGACAATTTAATTTATCTTTAGTATTTGTTTATTTGCATAATATTTTATAAAAGTGGCGTACTTAAAGCATACGTGATTTGTCTTACACTTAAACAATGTAGTGAAACTAATAAAATGAAGAAATAAACACGGTAGTTAATAATAAATTATTGCATGGATCTACAAAAATGTTAATTTAGAATAAATAAAAATATAACAAGAAGTAAAACAATGTCCTAATATTAAATAACATTGATCTATAACACTTCATAACTAAGCAGGTAACGACGAACAAGAATAATTTATATACCTGAATAAGGGTAAAAAATAAATAATTATAAATAATATGAGAAAACTCATCATAACAATATAAACGTACATGTACACCCAAATCATTATGAGAGAAATACAATAAATGCTTATGTCAGTAATACAAGATACCACATTTATACTCGACCGCTCATACACACGCCAAAATAAACACACACAACACGATGAATGAAACCATCCACCGTTCACATTGAAATAAATTATTTATATTTTTCTTTGAGAGATTTTTTTAAAACACGAATTGAGACTAATGACGCCAGGTTTCCTCACCAAGTGCATTCCAAGTACGCCCAGCAGCAGACGAAAATAGTTTTAAATAAGTTCTGGAAATATGCGTTGGTATTCGCGAAGCTACATTGCACTAGAACGAGTATCTTTATCGTGACTAAATTTAAAATCAGTTTTTTTTTTTTTTTTCAGATATACAATCCGGGATTTTAAAATGAAGCACTATTCTACGAAGATGCAGGCTGTGCAATTATATTAAGAATACCTATCATATACAGAATCATTGGCTAGTTTAGAGACGACATGGCCTAAGAAACGGTTAAGTCTTGTAATTAACTGTACTAAATTCTCCTCTAGAGTAATTTCGGAAACCCAACCCACGAAAAACCGAGATCAAAGTGGTCAGATCGGGTGCGTTAAGAAGTACCTGGGAGATCAGTAGCTATCATTTCTCAATGGGTCATGTATAACTCTTTAACATATATTACTCATAAACATTTTCACCATTCCCAAATCTCGTGTTCCGGTTACATATGTTACAACGGATTGACCTTCGCTCTTACCTTTCGTTGCTATAATACAAACTTTATTGTGACTAAGAATTGTTTAATTTTCTGTACAATCAACCAAACAGTAAGTTATGTAAAAAGTTTTTTTTTGTTCACAGTTAGGTCAACAAAAATATGTTTCCAAAACATTATTTTAGTAGCCTGTTTAATACATAAATTAATTTTGTGAAAATCATGTTTTGAACATGTGAACAATCGTGCTCAATCTCTGTCAGTGAATTGAACCGAGTTTACGCCAACATGATACTCCTGAATAAAACTTTCTTAACGAAAGTTTATAGTTTGATAAAAAATTAAATTTGCGACACAGGATAGTTAATGAGTATAAAAAATATGTAAGCCTAACAAAAGAGTTTGTAGGGTATTCTTCGATGTTTTACCTCGTCTTAAATGTCTGTATCCACGCTCTGACATATGTTGAGAGACAAATCTGAAATAATTTTAAGCGTTTATTTATACACCTAGCACTCTTAAGCGCTCCACTTACTTGGTGCCTCATGCACACATACACACATACGCAACCGCAGCAGCTTTGCTTACCAATATTGCAGTCACGAAGTTCTAGTTGGGAATATATGTTAAAACTAATTACTTCACGAGCGATCATTCTTATAAATTACATCTTCAAACAATACGTACTCTACCTTTAGTTTCTGGAAATATTTGCGTGTGAAAAATTTTACTGGCCTTCTGTCTTAAATATAATATTAAATTCATGCTAGATAACATACGCAACAATGCATATTTTAGAAAGATACATACACATGATATTAAACTGAGATATAAAATCGAGCTATGTCTGTATTTCACTATACAATATGTCCAGAAACAATCGCATACAAGCACACCACGCGAATCCAGGGCTAAATGTGCGACGAAATTGTTAGAATCATAATGTTGTATGATGACGTTTTACGAGCGCAGTGTGGCAACACTGCGTAGGGATAGTCCCTGTTGCGCTTCACGAACAGATAATATTTTATGTACGTTACTTCAAGTGCACGTAGAATCATATTTGGAATGATAGGGATTTCAATCTGCACCAACAATATGCAGATAAGAACAAGATATCAGTGGAGCGCAAGACGGGACTAACTACAGTGCTACTTTACCACGTAAATTGTCATCGTACAACATTTTGCCACTAACATATTCGTCACCAATTGAGTCCATGATAAGCATTGTGTTCTTCGTTTGCCTTCATTTCTGGACATACTGTATACGCATTTACGTATGGGGACAATATTCAAATATTGTTTTTAACAAAGCCACCATTGAGTTAGAAAAAAAAAGTTTATTTATGAAGTGAATTTTTTAGTATAATTAATATTTTAAGTATCTTGACCGATGTGAAACTAATTGAGTTACGCAACAAGTTAATAAATATTTATTTTCATCATATTATCCGCGTCCTTAAATTTGCCAATTTCAATTATGTTAGAAGCATCTGCCAGTTTTTTGGATTTCACAATTTTTATGTGTCAGCGGGCATTTGTTCTCGTAATATCAGTGGGTTTGTGCGTTCCATAAAACCAATTAACAAATTTGACCACCCCTCAACGCGAACAGCCAATGGTAAAAAACTGCGTCGTGGTTCATGCACCTATAAACACTGTCATTAAACTGTACTTATTTTTTATAATTATTCCCCAGATATGTGTTGTTGTTGTTAGCATCGCTGTTGGCTTTCCAATAACAGTCGAGCCGGTTAAACGACGCCGGCACCTAACGTGAGACACACGCAGTCGTTATATTACGCGCGGAAATGAATTAAGCGCAACTTTTTCTCACAGTGCTAATTCGGTTGTTCGGCAAGGGTAATTAAGCCTGCGATAATTCTGCCGCGTAGCGTAATTACCATGCGGCGGACATCTGGAGCACGACATTAATCATGTATGGCCGAGAGCGCTGCAGGTATTAAAAAAAAACGAGGGAGAATATTCATTTCGTATTTGCGCCAACATTTTTATCCCGGCATTACCGTCATTCGACGTGAAACGGATAAATGGAGATGGCCACTTAGTTTCTTCCGAAGGGAAGCAGCTTCGTGTAATCTGAGTCGACTCATGAAATATTGCAGAGAGAATCGATTCTTTCAGGAGAAAATAATGGAACGATGGTGAAAAATTCAGGTTTGTTATTAATGATGAATAAGGATACGTAGCTCACCAGGACCCCCTCATTAAAAATCGATTTATTCTCGGACTATCCATTATCTTGTATTCCATACAGCCATTTTATTTATTACTCCGTCAGAATTATTATGGAACACGTGTGTATAAATCGAAGCACTTTCAAGCTGAACCGTGGTTTCAGCAAGAAAAACATTGTTATTATTATATTTTTTAAATTTGGTCAGTAGGGTTGACTTGAAAGCAATGTATACGAGAGTCAAGACCAACATTTAGAATAAATCTTTCGACATGAGCAAAATATAGATACAAATTTAATTTGCAGAAGTAAAGTGATATTACTTGCAAGATCTACGAAACACGAGTTTTTAGGTATAAGATAGCCGTTTGTTCAGGGCGCCGAGCTATATGCAGAGCTTCGGACGTTTACCAGAATATTTGAAAACTGCTCAACGCGCTTGAGTGAGGCCCGCGCGTGAGAGGCCTAAAAGCGACGGAGCAGTAAAGTCGACCTTGAAGCGCGCATCAAATGCCGCGTCACCTCAACGGGCCAAGCGCCGAACTAGCGTGCAAGCTTCCCGCCGAACAGTTCTTATTGTGGCATATTAACTGGTGACCATATAATTTTATTGGTGGAAAGTCTGCATCTAGGTTCAGTGTAGGTTGTAATCTGAGTTTCACGTACATCCGGTTAGTACATTTTGAATTACGGAAGTCTGAAAATGTCGTTTTTAGCCATGTTGGAGGGCTTATAAAGAGTATTTTTAATGAGCGCGGCGTCTTAACTATGATGTCCCGACCTTGTCTGAGATGTGTTTTCTTTACGTACGTTGGTATAATGGGCACACATGCAATATTTGAGTAGAAAAAAAACTGTTTACGGACACACTGCAGCGCATTTGAAGCGTGGGGTAGGCGGCCGCCTTGAAGAACGTTACACCTGTGTGTAACTACTTAAATTTTACCACTACTCATTGACGCATATTTTCTAGCGGCTGAAAATGGCAAAAATTGCAGTTTTATGATATTTTTAACGTATGTAAATGTTGATGCAGAATATTTTAAAAGGTAGGCTACAGCAGTGTACAAGACAACTTTATATATAACATTACATTATATTATTATAGGACTATCAGTGAATGTCTCATAGATGCGCGTTGAAGAGGAGACTATACGCCAGTTCAAGTGAATTGCGTCTAGAGGCTAGGCTAGGGTGACGTGTGATGTGTGTACTGCGTCGTCCTTAAGGCTTGGTTTCAGCCGCCATATTGAATTTTAATATTTTTCTTTTTTTTTTTTAATTCTAAGAAGAAAAATGCTAAATATGTGGTTGTACCTCAAATTCTGTTTACATTTCGCTACGGCACAGACCTTGCGATTTAGTTGTTAACATATTATTATTACGCCGCAATGTGTGTGGCAAATTTTTTTATAGTCATAATTTGCCCGACAAATTGCGACCTAACTATACATTACTATCTCTATTGCCATGCTTGTACTGTAGCTCAAGGTAAATAGAATTTGCGTTATAGTCGCCGATTTGACACTTTTCTTCTCAGAAGTAAAATATATATATATATATATATATATATATATATATATATATATATATATATATATATATATTACAATTCAATATGGTGACTGATACCAAGCCTTAACGCTTCTGCACTTGCAGGCTTCGAGCGCTCAAAATACATTCACCCAGATAGCGCCCTTAAGCTAAAATATTAAACGCCTTACCACATAGGGGCGCGCCATCATTACCCATTTTGACAATATAAGTATTTGTCCCACCGCTACATCGCTTCACGGTCACCACTCTGTATCTTAAAGAGTTGCGGTTCTGGCGCATGAGTCATAGTGTGGTCAGGGAAAGTATTTTTTTTTTTTCGTGTAACTATTAACAATTTTTACAATGAATTTATCTACGAAAAGAAGACACATTTCAAACTGTGTCCCTACGGTTTAAAAAAATGCACTGAAAAAATTAGTTTATTGGTGCAAAGAATATTTTTTGAGTCACCCAAATCATCTGTTTGTACAGGGGCAATTAAATATTTGTTTGCTCGTGTCAAATTATTTTCTGAAGAGCACATGGTGCATTAATTAAAGACTCAAAACTTTTACTGATATCTGAACGTGACTCAAAATAATTGCAGAATAAAACCTGATAAAATTCATAAAATATACTTTGCCATCGTTTTGACTGAGTATTTTGCAAAATATAACATAATTCATTAGAAAAATGTATTGTGCTGAAATAACAGCTACAAAATTACTGCGCCACAAATAGTTTTAATGAAATGCACTATACTTTTCAGCATGTTTACTCATAAAGTATGCTAATACGAATGTAAACAATTGTTTTCTAATTGACATTCAGATAACTGTAAATTTTAATACGAACACATCCTTTGAAGAATTTATCTGACAAATGAATTTAATGTGCCCGCCTACTGGCCGTGTGTTTGTGTGAGTGAGGCACGGCGCTAAGGGCGATGTTGATCGGCTCATCTGGTACGGTATCGCCTCTACCGGAAGACACTGAAACGGCGTGCAGTGGTATCGTAACTACTCGCCTGACTAACATTTTAAGTCGTTGATGCCATATTTTTATTTGTGAAAATTTTATACAAAGTCCATTGCTTGGCACCCTGGTTTTTCGCAAAAATAATTTTGCCTCACTTTGTTTCAGTGCCTTATATGCTTCATGATTATTGGCAGCGTGTCTATATGAATAGCCGTATAACAATTGTCTGGGCCAATTACAATAAAGTCTCTGAAACACCTCACGGCTGTGATTTGCTGGTAGAATCCCAAGATTCGAGAGAGTTAAAATATCCAATCGTTGACCACGAAGCAAAACTGCAGATGTGCACGTAAGGCACTGAAACAAAGTGGGCAAAATTATTTTTGCGAAAAACCAGGGTCCCTATCCATTGCATGTTTCTAGAGTGTTTAATCCGTTATCACTAAGTAGATTTTTCATATAATATGGTTGAAAAGGCTGTTTTTAGCAATTTTAAGGGGCCCCGAAATAATTTTTCTAATTGACGTAATGTTATGAAACTACCTGTTGTGTCATAGATTGCAGTGTATTTTCTTTTCGTACAATGGCACAATGGAAACGTGAAGAATAGTTTCCTAAACAAATGTTATAACGAACACACTGCAACGCATTTTAACCTCGTGGTAGGCGGTGCCCTTAAGGCCACATTGATAGCCAGTACAGCTTTATTTCTGGGTCTTGCAGTTTGAGTAACTCATGTGTAGAGGTAGGAAATTTCGCGAAAAGATTTATGCAGCACTTTGTTTCAGTGCCTTACGTGCGCACCTGCATCTCTGCTATGTGGTCAGTGATTGGATACCGTAACTCCCAGCGTGTGGAGGTTAAACCCGCAAATAACAGACGAGATGTGTGGCAGTTGTCCGTGTACTGATTGGCACAGTAAAATAAATAACGACTCTGCACAAAACCACTCTGCCAATAGCCATGAAGTTGAGCTGCAGGTTTGCACGTAAGACACTGAAACAAAGTGGTGCAAAAAACGTTTCCCCAAAAATTCCTGTCTCTACTCATGTGGTAGTTTCATTTCGACATGCTTAAATATTTTAGAGTGTCTTGTAAAATATAAATTTACATTTATTTTCATTATTGAAATTGTGTATAACTTCTATAACCGGCTGCTTCCTTCCGGTCTACGCCCCTCTCCAATCACGACGATAGCGCTCCCCGATTGGCCTGTAATTGGTCCGCCAGTTATTAAGAACTTCCATTACGCCTCGGCGCCATTACTTGGTATCTCGCGGGAGCCTGCCGCGACAATTTATCTTGCAGCAATCTTCGGCGAACTAATCTCGTAAAGCACAGCTTGCGCGTCGCGCGACACCAAGAAGGGCGTAAGTCGCCCGCGCTGACGGCGCGCCGTGATTGGCTGCATGGCAATGAGCCGCGCCAGGTATAGAAACAAAACCGTCACGTGCAACACGAATTTCAAACTGCATTCACGCGTTCGCAGTCAACGCTGAACAGACAGAGCAGTTTTCCCGAGCTAGTATTTCACAAGTTCGCAGAACTTCTCTGTTGTCCACCGAACCATAATTCGAAGCTTTGTTTTAATAATCTACCTTTTTTCAAAGACGTTTGTTCCTTTTTTTAGGTTAAATCAACATAGCTCGTTAAAAATTTGTTATGAAATAAGGCTGAACAGCAGCAAGCTTACTACTAGATGAAACACGACACTCTATCAAGTGGAGATGGTACGAAAGACAGCAGAGAAAGGTAGCGTAGATTATTATATTCTTTCTACAGGAATAAAAGTTTATAGGTCGTTCGGAGTAAAGTGAGCAATAAAGATTTAACCGTTGTAATAAAATCACTAGCCATTACAGCACATAATTGAACATCATAAATAGTTACCTTATAACTTGTAAGGTTGGCAGCAACTTGCTGAATGTAGTTCCGCATATTTTCCTATTTAAATACAACAATACAGAAATAAAATAAACTGAAATCGACGTATTTGTATTTTATATAGTTCATAATTATTTTTAATTAAACTGCAGTAGGTTACTACCGACTGTACAGTTTATATTACACGCGCAGACATCAAGTGACGTGTCCAGAGAGGTTAAATAAACATTCCCCATCGTTAGCCGTTACGCGCGGAGAGATACAAATTAGCTGCAAACAGATCTTTAGCAGGGATTTTGTGAGTGCTCACTTTATCCCGAACAGCCTATACAACTGAATCATATATTAAATATACAACATAAGTCAAATTTCTACCAAAATTAGATGTGCGATTTGTAATTTTGTCCGGAGGTATTCGACGGAATACAACACTTCTAAAATGATTTCATAGTTCAGTGTTTGCAACACTTGAAAATTATGCTTAATATGATTAAATTACACGTCCGTTTAATCACTGTACAAAATTATAACAACAACAATTCATTTTGGTAGTAAATGTACTTATGTTGCTCACCAAATGAATGATTCAAGTGTATTCTATTTCCATTACTTTCTTTCAAATAATCATCGTAATAAGTGTAGTAATTTTGGTTTATTCACGTACGTCAGCATTCAGCACTGAATTGTTGATAAAAAAAAATCGGCGCTGTATCGTCTTCGGATGCGGAAAAAGTTGACATCAACTCAATATTTTCGGCGCAGAGCACGCAGATAAGACGGAAAGGCAAACAAGCATTCTGATTGGCTGCGAGGGCTTTTTTCGCTCTGTCTGTTCGACGTTGTATGCGGCCGTGCGAATCCACCTCAAGAAGGGCGTATGTCGCCCGCGCTGACGGTACGCCGTGATTGTCTGCATGGCAATGAGCAGTATCAGGTACAGAAACAAAACCGTCAAGTGCAGCACGAATTATAGGGCCAAAGCGCCTGCAGAACGACAGATCTTCGTTCGCTAAGTTGTGACTTAGCTAGTTGAGCACCGTGGAATAGGACACACTGAAATTGCGCACATGAGTTAGAGATTGCCAACTTTTATGGGAGTTATGGAAGAGAAGGGAGATACAAAAAAAAAAGGTATTTTACAGTGTAATTTGACACTTTGGGTTTGGTCGGATCTATTTTTTCTTACTACAAATAAATCAAATGTCATTCTAAAATTTAAATTTGAAAAAATAGGAAGTGAAGAGGTTTTGGTCAGCAATTAAGAGTGCGTGGTATTTAATTCAGCGCTAAAGGAATCAGTTTAGAATTGTATTCTCGAAGCCAATTTGCAAAAATCAAAAAACAACAATCTCAGGCCATAGTTTTTGCCCACTTTATGAGCAAAAATTATTCTCGAGTATAGTAATTATGAAGAACTATCTCTGACGCCGAGATTTCTTACATTTAATCGCGGTGCAAGAGATCGCAGTTAAGAAATGCATAATTTCGGGAAAATGTTTGGAAATAAAGTTGGCAAATATAATTATCAAGGATAGTTACTTTGTAGTTCTTCTGTAATAACTTTCAAAAAGTGTAGATCTCAATTGTAGAACTAAGCGTTTATTTATCTACCACACCCTCTTAAGGGGATTCATGCGTCGAGGAAAAAAGTCATGTGCCGGAATAAGCCGCAAGCAGGCTTGAAACGTCCATAAATGCTCACTTATATGTGCTCCGCATACTGTTAGATTGTGTATGAGGCCGGGAGACAGCTTTCTCAAGGGATGGACGTAATCAGGGTCTCTTTGCGGCCCGACATCTAGTGGTCACCGCTTAAAGCTCGTTCAGAATATCATATTTCTTGTACGTAAATATTCCCTCGTTCGTTTTTCCACCTTCGCCACTGATTCATCGCTTGGCAAGCAGGGGGGGGGGGGGAGTTTGAACAGGATTGTTGGAGAATATGATTAGAGGCTCAGTGCCGTCCCTCCCGATAATGCACGAAGGCAATGAACCACGGGGTGTCATATCCGGTTCCTCTTCCTTCGCAACCAAGCGGCCGGCTACCTGCAGTTGAAGTGCATGAATTGAATAGACTTTGGTCAGCATTTGTTATCTAGGTTTTTAGCGCTGGCGAGGGGTGACATGAAGTATAGAGCAGCGCCGGAATGGCGGAGTGGAGGAAAAGGGAGATCCTCAAGAAAACTCGCCGACCAGAGGCATCGTCCGGCACGATTCCCACACGCAAAAATCCGGAGACTGAACACGCCGGGAATCGAATCCGGATCGCCCTAATGGGAGGTAGTGCTCTAGCCTCTGCACCAACCGCGTTCCTGGGAAAATTGAATATGTGGGAAAAAAGAGAGATTGGGCGATAGGCACAATTTGCTCTCCCCCCCCCCTCCCCAGGTTTATTAACGGCGAAGCTGCCCCTCACCTTCCCTGCTATCTCTAAGAGGATATGGGTTATATTACTGGTACGGCTGTCCTGACTTTGAAATTCTATTGTATTGTAAAATCACTAAACGCGACCGCTAGTAGGGTCTTCACAAGATACACCGGGTATTCCCTTTCAAATCCTACAAACATTTAAGTTAATAGTTTCGTCTCAAATTGCCTTTGGTACTGACGAGACATACGTGTATCTTGCAGCTCCATTGATAGGCTGAGATGGTTTGTATGAGGCCCTAAGGGCGTTTCTGACATGCATATTAAATGCAATATCGTCTTATGAACAAGCTACTCAACTGTCGTTTTTTACTTATTTTATTTTACTATATTTTCCAACACGACTAAACGACGAGAATCATTTTTTATAGTAAAAAATTGTGTAAAGTCAAACGCACGTTTCTATGAAATTGTTTATTGAATCCGGGTTTCCTCTTATGACGGTCATAAACAGCATGTTTTAGCCATTTAAAGGTCCGTTTATTAAACATGTTGAAATATTTGCAATTTTTTTTTCAATTATGCAATTACATAGTTTGGAGGGTGTGTTCTTTTCATATATGTACAATTTCAATTCACGTCAAGGAGTGCCATAAAAAAATGAAAAAAATTGCAGCTTGCTGTACAACAAATTTCAAACTGCAGTTACGCGGAATAATTTGCAATGTATATGTATGTGTGTATGTATATATATATATATATATATATATATATAGCAACAACCCAAAATACGTCGGAATTCCGTCAAGTAAATGCGAAAATAATTTAGCAGCTAGTACCACTCTGATAGTGTAACATAACGCATTACAGACATGTAGTGACAAAAAACTTCTTCTGTTGACTTTGCTAAAAAAAAAGTAAATAAATAAAAATTTAATATATGTGTATTAAGCTCTGAAGAAGTTTCTTGTCGGTGCATGCCTGTATTGTTTTATGTTATCACTGTAGTGCCAGCTACCGAATAGTTTACAGAGCTAACACGGACAGAGATTCACCTAAAAACTTGCAGACAGGTGACTTTTCAGTCCTTTACAAGCACTGGCTACTATCGATTAGGCACAGTCTTGTAAACGTACAATCGAGTTACACTTGATGGCGCCTCAAATAATTTCCTGATTTATTTTTTACTCATTGTCGTCAAGATTTGGGTTTGTAATGTAACCACAGAAGTGACAGTGAAGTGCACCGTCCTGAAATTCAACTTGGCGTAGAATACACCCGTGAAATACTCGTGTCTCCAGTTAACAGTTGGAACACTGTAACATGCTTCCCTATGAGCCAGTTACGAACCTTCAAGCAAGGTGAGGCTGCATCCTGTCCAGTGGTGGCTCGTAGATTGTTGTAAAGTACGGCTGCAGTTGTCGAGAACTGTTCATGGTTGACGATACAGCTACTATCACGTTGGGCTGCTGCTGCTTACTACGGAGTGCTCACAAATCAAACAGTGGATAGTATATCATTCATGGTCATTAATAGGGACACTTGCAGCACTATTTCGTGGTCTGTGATTGGATGTATTTAAAGTCTCAATGTCTCACAGCTCTATTCGCTAATCACAGGCGTGCTGTGTGGCGGTAACCTTGTATTCATTGTCACAGTCAAATAAGTGTCACCTCTACACAAAGACTGCTTCCAATAATCACGCACGTATGACACGGGAACAAAGTGTTACAAAAATATTTTCACGAAAACTATCTACCACTGAAGTTATACACACGAAATCTGAATTATTGAATATTCACTGATTCACGCCGATGGATGCAGCAGTTTTAAACAAATTTAAACAGTGAGAAACCACTGTGAAATCGGTGACTATTCACTGATTTAGATAGAGTGTGCCAACATTCCACAAGTTAATTAGTGAATGTCCACAGTATTTCCAGCAATTTTTCACTGATTGAATAAGTGAAAACTGTTCTACAAAAACTACTGGAAAAACTGTGAATATTCGCTGATTCGCTTGTGTCATATTAGCACTCTTAAAGGAAATCAGTGAATATTCAGTAATTTTACAGTTACAATTTTCACTGATTCTAATTGTTGAAACTGCTCCATCCATTAACGTGAATCAGTGAATATTCACTAATTAAGATTTAGAGTGCATGGCGCGTGCTTCAAGAGTGTACATTTATGACTACTTACAGCCCTCTCTTGCAATATCACACGAGTCGTCACTGATCCAGTTCTACCTTATCTGGATAGAAATTCACTGCTCAATACGGCATCAGCAAAGAGACAGACAGTTGATACTAATGAATCCGAACCACAGTGTTTTTTTAGCCTTAAGGGAGCCACCTCATGCGCGTTAGAGACTTAGGCGTGACGGAGCTATATAGACGAACTTGAAGCGTGCATCAAGCGCCGAACTAGGGTGCAAGATTCCTGCCAAACAATTTCTACTACGGAACTTTAAAAGTGGTGACCATATTACATCATTGGCGGAAACTCTGTAGCAAAGTTCTGAACACGTTTCTAGCCGTGTCCTAAACGACTATTTAGGTTACTAAATCAACCACGCGACCAGGTTAGTGCAGTAAATATTTGGGGATTCAGGGTGTAAAATTTACTGAGGTAAAGTAGCATGCTAAATTCCCAAACAGCTCCGTAAATTCGTCGGCTACTGTTTACTTCCGTTTTATACTCCGCTTTTCAGCTTAAAAACATGTACCTACATATCCATAAAAACAGTAATCATGTAAATTAAAAGCCCATAGCGTTATTTTTCACGTAGAAAATTATTTTTTAACTTAAAAATTAATTTCGTATTTTGCAAATAAGTTAACCATAAAACAAAATAAATTTATAGTAGAATTCGTAATTTAGCATGTGAAGAAACAACTGAATGGTTAATGTACAGTAACGAATAGACAATTAATTCAACAGTGATAAATAAAAAAATAAACATAACAACGTCGAAATACCAACAAGTACATAGTTTCCAATTTTGCTGCATGCAGCGCTGTTTTATAGCGTCCGAATCTATCCTCTCTAAATTCTCAAAACACTAACCATGTAAAACTTCGTTTCGGATACGTCTTCTGTCCTTCACATGCATCCAGTTAGAGAATTTTGAAGTTACGTGGTATATAAAGACCAGTTTACCTATTTTGGAATACTTAAAAGCAGTGTTTTAAATTGGGTGTGGTGTCTTTAACAACGACATTCTGTACTTGTCTTAACTGTTTTCTTTTTCGTACGTTGTCACAATGGCATAAGTAGGATAGTTTCACAATAAAACCGTATTTACGAACACTCTACGAAGCATTTGATAGGCGTGTAAGGCGGCGCTCTTAATGTCATTGAACTCACGAAATTTCCCTCTTCCTAGGGTTAAATGTACGGAAGGGTTAAGTGTGGCTTGCGGGTGTGCCTATCTCCCCCAGTCCCAGGCTAGACGCAGGCCATAAAATCTGAAGCGTTAATGAGGGACAATTAAATTAAACCTGCTTATCGGGGCATCGTGGTTGGTTTACTGTCGATCAGGGACTAATTTTCTCTACCGCGTGCAATTGGGCTCTGCGATAGCGTGCGTTCGTATCGGGAAGCACGGGCCGAGGAATAATTAAACGTGCGGCCCATTGATAGCTAAGGGATGTAATGCCACGTGCGTGCCTCGTCCGTCAAACGCAGCCGGACACAGACGGACTGCAGGCATACCGACACAATGCAAGCAATCTGATCAATAAAATATACATTCCCTGGACGTCATGCGCTCCGAAAGCGCAAAAGCGCAAATATCCCCCCCCCCTCCTTCGTATCGTCATTGGACAACATGTCATGATCGTTCAATTTACCAACTGAATCAGATCAGAAATGCGACCAGCGGGGGAGTGTTTGGGTTCGGGAATGAGAGCAAATTGCGCTCTGACTGAACTGTTGACCAAAGTCACCATGTCCTTACTTGCTTGCTTGGCTGTAGTCTGTTAACTTTAAATTAAGCAACTTTGGGGCTCTGTTTACGAGAATAATTTTTCCCGCTTATTAATATTAACAATTTCCATTGAACCAATAAACACATTCCGTCGTATTTTTATTTTTATTATTTTCGGTCCTTAAACCCATTTTATAATATTAGTTTAAAATTATGATACTTCGGCAGCAATACATGTCAAAGCATCGTTATGATACAAGCCGTAATGTATGCTAGTAATAACCATGGTTACAACGTGAAAATACGAATATAGGTACAAGTAAATGTACAACTATACGCACAAATACAAGTGACACAAATAACTACATATAACTTCTATAAAACTTGCAAAGATTCTCAAATGTTAACGTCGGATGCTACAAAAAACGTTTCTTCGTAAGCAATTATGCCAGTATGACGTTAAAAAGATTACACTTTACCACAGAAAGCCTACACAGTAAAAAAAATTTGTACTTTTACAAAAAAGTTTTTTGGAAACCAGTTTCCAAAAAAGTTTTTTGTAACACTACGAAGTAAATTTACAAATTTCTTTGTAAATTTACAAACATTTCTGTAAATCTACAAACAAATTTTGTATATTTACGGCTAATAACAGGTTCATTTTACAATAATTGCTTGTAGTGTTACGAAAAATTTTTTTGGAAACTAGTTTCCAAAAAATTTTTTTGTGACAGTACGAAATGTTTTGTAATATGTGAAAGGTCTCAAAGGTTTATTTTGTTTCAATTCGAAAAATCTGCTGATTAGCATTATTGTACCAGTTCCCAAAGTTGTTTACGATATTTGTAACCACTTTAAAAAGGTTTCTGACATCTTATTTTTATTGTCTGACTGATAATGTTCTGATATTATGGTACAAGAATTTCCTTGTAAATGTACAATTTTTTTTTTTTTTACTGTGTATACAGTAGACAAGCTTGTAACTCTATTGTCCTGGATTGTGTGACTTGGTAATTATCTAACAGAATTTCCCATCTTAACAAATTTTCTTGGGTGCATGCAAGTGTGACGACTCTAAAAAATATCGTTTGCAAGTTTTATTAAACATTTTAGAATTTTGACTTGTGTCAAACTAGTATTCATAATTTTTTCGATGGCATCTTTTTTTCAACTTTACCTGTAGGCTGTTAATGTAACTTAATTTTTGTGACTTCGCATTTGCAAATTTTTAAATCGAACCACGACACTACTGGTGCACAAGATTGTTTTATAAAACTGCTTCATTTATAAGAATATTTGCTCAACTTGTTGGCAACTGTTATATTTAAATAATATTATTTACTAAAAATAATGTTTTACTTTATAAACGGATTTGATTACTGATGACGTCAATTCTGATTTTTGCATGTAGTAAATGTGGCGAACTTACTTAAGGCATCATGAACCAACAACTTTTACTTCACGTTATCTGAAGTACAAAATGTGTACCGAGTATGTGAAACTTTGGAAAACTACCCTCAGATATTCCATGCGACCAAAAAAAAAAGTTAAAAAATAATAACACTCTAAGTCATCTATGAACAAAATACATATAATCGAAGTCTCTCTATTAGATACTACATGTGTACGAAGATAGATGATAACATGATTAGCAGTCCACTGAGATATATCATATAACAAATACAATTTTAAAGGCCGCCACAGTGTTTAATATGATCACTCAATGAATCAAGTACATTTAAGTCGTTTAACCATAGTCATATGAAATTCTGAGAAATTGTTCTTCAGATGTCATGCATAATTGAAAACTTATTAAATAGCTATCATTTAGACGTTATTAATATGATATAAGCAAAACCCAAAATACTATTTTTCATCTTACTAGTACTGCATGTGTAACGAGTTAAATGACATTTAAAAATAGTTCCTAAAATAGGCCTAGATAGCGTTTAGAAAAAGTTCAAATAGCTGCCATTTTTATAATGAGAAACCTGCTCGAACAAAATACATAAAATTCATTCAACTTTACTAAGAACTACATGCGTATCGAGTTCGATCGAACTCTTGTAATCAGATATCTCGTGTGTTCAAAACATTTTCGAACTGACAACATTTCGATAACGTGAGCACGCAACGATATACTTACTACTAAACCACAACTTTACTTAAGTCTACTAGATACTATATGTGTACTGAGTTCAATGAAATTCTAATTAAAGTTTGTGATATATAGTTCTATTGATATCTCGAATGGCCAAAATACGTACAAATAGCCTATATTTTGGAGAAACGAAGACAACATGAACAAAAACACATAAAATTCAAGTATCCTTCAAATGTCGGTTTACTGTATGTATAAAGAGTTCAAGGCATTTCTGATAAAATGGTTCTTCAGATATTTATTGAGTAAAAAAGTATCCAAAACACGTTATTTTGAAAATATCAACACGAAATAAACAAAATACAAAAAAATCAAGTCGTCTTAGTGAGTAGTATATTTATAACGAGTCTGAAAAAAAATGCGTATAGTTATTTCTTCAGATATGTCATATTACGTACAAAATAAAAAAATTTGCACCATTATGAAAATATAACCTTGTCAATAGCGAAACATACGAAAGTCAAGTCAGCCAAATTTGGTGAATTTCGGTACACGTATTCAAAACAACAGGGCATTTTATGTTGCGAGGATGTAGTGCTCCGAAAGGCAACATGAACTGTTCACAAAACCCAACGCCCCAAAAAATCTTATCAATAAGACGCTGACTACCCCTGTTATTATCATGAATAGAAGAGTTTCAGAGAGCGGTTTCAATAAATCTAACCATTTTGCACATAAATGAAACTTAACTTCACCTCAATTCCGATAGTTGGTCAAAATGCAAGTTGAAAATGAAATTTTCAAGGGCGAATTTCGTCCATACAAGTTGCTTTACCGGAAAAGTTCATACTGTTACTATACCTCATTTTTCATCACGAATCTAAGGAATCACCTTTCAAAGTTTGTAACATAAGTTAAGATTGAGCCTGTGTGGCTGTTTACGCATACGTGCTTATAGGCCTATATGTATATATAACATTGTGTTTGTATGTATGTATGTATGTTACTGGATATAAAATAATACTTATTTCTTGACTGGTTATAAATGAAGACATTAGAAGCCCTTGTAATCTTGGGATTACTTGTTGAGCTATTAAAAAAAAAAAAATAACGGTAGTCCCAGAAAATTAATTCTGGAAAAAAAAAAAACATATATCTGTACACCGCCGTTATTCGTAGACTTGGTTCGTCAATACAGAAATTTACTTTGTGCTTCATATTTATAAATTTACGAGGGAAGACAAACCTGGATTTACAAAAAAAAAAAATTATTGATTGCAGAAGTTGTATTTGAGCTTACTATGTTATAACTAAAAAATAATAATAATAATTGTTTCTGATAATAAGTATTTTGTAATTGAAGTTTAGTGCGGTTTTCAAATAATGCCTATTATTTGCGGTGTGACAAATATGCAGCTGATTCGGGGTTGTAAGTTATTAAACTGATTTGTTCTTTGACCCTAAATTTACGAATTTAATGCCTGTGCTTTACGGTGCGTATCATAGCATTCTGTGAATGGCAAGCTTTAAAAATATTTCTTTATTCGTGTGATGATACATAAACAAAGAGTAGCAGTACAAAGCCACAGATTTATATTTCTACCTGCAAATCCCGCTATTCGTTACAAATACCGACGCAGGATCATAACTTTTCAAGGAATTTTTAACACACGTGAAATAATAATTTATGACACCCAGTCATTTGCATGTTGTGTTTTATTGGTTCGAACACGTGCGTGCGTTTTATGTATATTCTGGTTACTGCAGAACGCTTTCGCGCATATTTTACGTGGAGTATTTTTTTTCTACAGAGAATTATTACATTACACTCTTATATGAGCCAGTTCCATTCTATATCCCACTGTAAATACTGTTTTAAATTTTTATCCTTTTTATTGTTATAAGAGAAATTTTAAAATCTTAAATACGTAATTTGTTAGTCCTTCAATACATTATAGTTTCATGCAAGAGTTTAATAAAAGTTAATATTTATTTTATTAAAACAATGAGTAACAAGTATATTGTAAAATCGGAATTAATTTTAATTCATCATTTCTGTCTGTTAGTAAATATTAGTTTGCGTTACTTTTTAAACCAGTTGAAGCAACTATTTTATCCTATCGAAAATTTTTACAAATTTATCGAACTATGCATTTCCCATGACAACGTATTGGCAAATTAACAACCACGCAATTCACCGAAGTTCTATTTAAACTTCGTAGATGGCTGCATACATTGTGAGACTGCATTCTAAGATTGAATCGCGCGGATAAATGGATAATGAGGTAACATGTAAGCTCGCGCACACGCACACAAATATAAATATCATTCACGCCTTTGTTTTACCAGATCATGTGAAGACCAGTGCAAAAGCATTTTTACTCTTCCTAGAGTTTCTTTGCGCCTAAATTGCCAGGTTGTTACAGTCTTCTATGGTTCTGCCGCTTGGATAAAATCACCCCGGTCAAATATTTTCTGTCTAAAAACGATATTATCTTCAACTTCTTGTTGTGTTATCCTACAGTCTTATAGATCATCAATATAAGTTGCGATTTACTTTATTGTTTATATATGTATATTATCCTGGACAGATTAGAGATAAATGGATAACAAGCTACTACATAAGAAAGACGTAATGTTGTGGATTACGGAGGGTAACTTCCATTATATGTTGTGAAATTACTGCCAAACAGAGGAAGGTGAAGCAACACAAATTTGCGTAGCGAGGCGAATCAAAGAACATAGACTATACACAACTAATAATAACACCTTTTTGAAATACTTACCAACGTTTCTTTGAGAATTCTCGAGCTGTGAAATGAATCATAATACTAAACTTTAACATACTCAACATAAACATACAGATGAGTTGATAGAATAATGAGTACTGGTAGATGGTTTTTCATAGTGGAAATCTAATTTTTACCAAAACTGTCCTGATGCTGTGCACAATATTATAGTAGACAGAAATACGTAAATACCTTCCTTGTAATTTAATAAAACGTTACGTTGCGCAAGAAGAAAGCTCTAATTAAACTCTCGTCCTCATAGAAAGGCGTATACGGTGTTTCTTAATGAGAATAACTATGTTTCACGCTTCGGAATATAGTTTAAGCAGTTCAAAGTAAATTAAAGAAATAGTTTGCTAGCTTTGATAAATTTCTGTCAGTAAGCACAGAGCAAAACTTAATCTCATTCCACTGGTTCATGTTCATAGTTCACACAAAATAATTAAATTTCACATTAGGGATGTTTTAAAAATGGAAAATAAGCATAGTTTACTGGAAAATAACTTCAAGGATAATTAACGTCCACTGGGTCGTCGCCTAGCAATCAAATAGGCTCGGGCGACTATCTTACTCCCTCATTAAATGACAAGTGTTACCATAATGGCGTTCGACGTAGATGAGTCTCATCGGCACTTTAAATGCTACACTAAAAATATTAATAAAGCGTTTGAGGGCTCATCTGAACACTCACGATACAAGTTACACAATGTACGCATTGTAAATATAATCCTATTCTTAGGATGAGCAGCCATTACAAATAAATTAAATACATTTTCCGCTTCTTGACAAAAAATTGCCTGGCTGCGGTAGAAGTCGTCCAAAATGTCGTTCTCTTTCATAATAATCCTCTTTTCCTCTCTGGACGTCTTAAGATAACACACCTAGTAGGTGATAACAATCATGGTAAAAAATCATTAATTTTAACAATTTTGATTTGCCGCGCTTCAGCCATGGTCTTAGAACTACAGATCTGGACACTATCATATCTACCAATGCTACTGTGTTGACCTCTTTACGACTGAAAGCGCCACTGGTATTGAAGTGTTGTTTTATAATATAGCGTCGTACTACCAGTGCTCCCAGCGGTTCCGACACGAACCTGGTATTTCATGTTCCATTTACGCAATGTTAATACAACACAGTTTACAAGTGGCACCAATCCAGTCATATGATGGTAAATTTTCAGCACCAGTGTCCAGACTTCTTCCTCTACGGCCGTGCTTCAAGCATAAGAGAAAATAAGCTATACTTATCATTACCTCTGAGCACACTGAATTCTACAAAGAAATATTAAGCTCTTAAAATAAACATTAAATGCTATAACTCTGAATAAACAGAAATTAAAAAAAATCTGAATGAAAGGTATTACATAAACGGAAATACTCAATTACCAGTGCAATGAAACTAAAACCATTAAAATATTCCATTGAACTTATATTTAAAAAACAATCTCTTTGACTTCACCAAAATTAATATATATATATATATATACACTAATATTCTAAGAGAAAAAAATTTACAAATGAGTGCCTCCCTTCGGTTACTATTTTTAAACACAAAATTTGAAAGTAGTAACACTATCAGGTAAAGAATCCACGAACAGAAATAGTTTGTAGCAACTCGTAAATAAATAAACTATAGCCTAATAAATAAACAACAATATTAACGTGGGGTGATTCAATATAAACTAATACATAGAAAATATGACCAAACAACTCCACTGATTATTCATTCAAGTTCATAGATGAAAATAAAAGACGAAAAACACACATAAGACCCTAAGACAACTAACATGTAAAATAACATCCGAATATCATAGTAAATTTTAATCAACTTATTTGATTTTCTTCTTGTTCATATGAATCTGGCTGAAAGGAAAAGAAAACATGACATAAAACGTTGAGTAGTGAAGATCACAAGTTATTCCATAGCCACAGTTGACATGCTTATGCGCAATAACTAGGGACCGGAAGTTTTCGCGAAAAGATTTTTGCAGCACTTTGTTTCAGTGCCTTACGTGCACACCTGCATCTCTGCTTTGTGGTCAGTGATTGGATGCCATAACATACAACGTCTGGAGGTTAAACGCGCAAACCACAGACGTGACGTGTCGCAGTTATCCATGTACTGATTGGCACAGTCAAATGAATAATAACTCTGTACAAAAACACTCTGCCAATAATCATGAAGTTGAGCTGCAGGTGTACACGTAAGACACTGAAACAAAGTGGGGCAAAAATCTTTTCGCGAAAACTTCCGGTCCCTAGCAATAACTACTTGTCTGACGTCCATATGTATATATATATATATATATATATATATATATATATATATATATATATATATATATCCAGAATGTTAGTATGCACAACGCGATGACGTGATGTATCAAACAAAAGTACAACGCCTAACAATACGTATGGTAATAAGATATTTGTATTTGAATTTTCTGACAGTAACAAACCTATTAAGTAACTCGAAAATTTGGTTTATTTTCCATTTTCTGCTCATATATCACAGTGTTAGGCAGCAGTGCATTCAGTTATTGTCGTCGTTTCCTTGTAACCTCACGAAGAATAAATAGTTTTCTATGAATTGTCTTGTTCGTGCGGTTATTCATTCTCTCCTATTTAAAGGTTCATGCCAATTTTACCTGCAATTTTAGTCTTTTGTTCTGCTCAATGACGTTTACGGAAACCGTCACTCAACAATTTATCCTCGTCAGTGTTATTGTTTTCCCATGATTGTTCTACTGAATTTTTATGGAATTCTCTTTACGAGGGACGGCATTGAAAGTCGCTAAGAAACTCCGAACAGTAGGCTATTTTTAAACAACTTTAAAAAATTCCCCGCCTCTTTCTTTCTCCGCATTGGCGAGACCGTCTGTGCCTTTATTCCCTTTATATTTTTTTCTGTCCGCTTCGATTCACAGCTCCATATTGAAACATGTTCGCCCGTCATCGTTCCTCGCAGTATTCTCTTCTTCCGCTTCCTGTCTTCTTCGCCTGGCGCACAGCGGCTGTCACGCCTACAAGCTGTTCAAAAAAATTCCTTCGACAAATTGTTTCCTCGGGCTGCAAATATTTGTCGCAATACAAACGTTTATAGCTAACTGCCAAGTTTGTTATGCATGAAGGAATTGAATATGTTACGTATAAATGAAACAGAAGCTGTATAATTTTACATTGCGTTACGTGGTACGTAAAACATGATGTTTCGCAAGTTACATATTGTACAATAATATTTTATATGAGAAAATAAATAATTTCACCCATTAATAGTGTTTCATTTCTGTACACAAAATGTTTTTTATATATTTATATATTTACATACTGCATTATTAATGCGATAAAAACAATTTTTCGGAGTCAAAAACATTTAGGCCTACAGATAACCTAGAAAAGATCGCGTAATATCAAGCGATAGAGAACGAAAGTAAAACAATAGCTTACATTACAGAGGTGACAAAGTCGATTCCCTTTATGGCCATTAATACATCAGTTTTCATTGGTTTTCAAAGCTGACTGCAGGCCATGTGCTATTGATAACACATTTAAAATCTAAATCATATTCCAGTGGTCTATTGGTACGCTGAACTTTATTAAGGTATTAGCTGTCTCTAAACACGAAAATAAGCGAGTATATATAAATAATTTAGCTCTTTTCGTTTCTTTTTATAGCTGCCTATTGCTAGTGTCGTTCAACAAAATAATTTTCTCTCTTTGGTACGAATGGGTAAGTTAAGACTCTATGTTTGTATATTCGTTAGTCGTGATCACGGTCGTAGAAGTACAGGTCTGGACACTCGCCTATCTACCAATGTATTTTGCTTGATCCCTTTGTTGTTTGGCTGCAGTTCACTAAATTACCGAGAATGTTGTGCTTTATTTGCGCTGCAGTCAGGGCGGTCGGGCTCAAACTCCGCCCACTTTTTCCCAACGTTTACATTATAAAGTAAATTAATATCGCTGGAGCCCTGGAGCCATGCTTGAGGATTGTGAGCAAAGGAAGTATTTCATAAATAGATTAAAAAATTCAGTTTTATAAATTGTTTATCTTTGTGGGAGGGAAGTGGGCGGAGTTTGAACCCGACCGCCTTGACTGCAGCGCCAATAAAGCACAACACTCTCGGTAACTTGGTGAACTACAGCCAAACAACAAGTGGGTCAAGTTTCCAGGCGAGTGTCCAGACCTGTTCTTCTACGACCGTGGCCATGATTTAAAGATATTTTTAATTCTTTCATCGCTTTTTCTTACAGCGTATTTTTATTCTCACGTCTTTTGTTCTTGTGATAGTCGTCATGTGATTAACGAAAAAAAAAAAGTATACACAGTGGTCATGAATTACTGGTACTGATTCTGAGATGATTCCAAGTACAAAATAACAGAAACAACACTTCGCAAACACTATGTCATACACTCAGACAGCATGCAAGTTTGCGGGAAGCCTGCGTTTCAATTGCCTTAGGCTTGCAAAAGTAAGCTTGTTTCTTCCGGGTACCATTAGAGGTCTTTCGTAATAACTTTGCAAGCTTGTGGCAAGCCTGATGAGAATGTCTAGTAGAAATTTGCTAGTTGGTACGGCGTTTACATCCACCTCCGCCATTTCCGCCAGAGTTGTGTTGCTTGTTTTGCAAATTGACGTACCATGTGGCGAAGTTGGGTTGTGTACTTTTAAATTGTGTTAACGTTATGCTTAATTATTTCGTGCAGTGTTCCTGCTAGTATTTTGGATTCAGGAAAATGTTGCTACTCAGGTATCACATAAATACTGGTAGACCTGTCGCATAAGGCTTACCCCAAGCTTACACGCATGTCTGGGGAGTTTCTCTTATGCGAGTAAAACGTGTTGAAATTTGTGCTATCCTCACTGCATATACATCACATAAAAGTTATAAAAGTTAAATCTCGAAACACGCACAAGATCGGGGAGATGTCACAGAATATTATAAATATGTCATTTTGATAGGAACGTGGTTTTTTAAGCAGTGTTGCTGAAACTACCATAGCAGATATGTATGTGTGACTGTGAGAAACGACATCGAAGATGACCAGCGTGTGCGCGAAATGAACGAATATTTGTGAAAAGCCACTTGCACGTGGTTTATAAAAATTCCTGGAAGATAAATTGGTTTTAGTATTTATTGGCCAATTGACGGAGTTTATTACGCAGGAGAACAATTCAAGGAATCTTTTACTATTTCTTCCAGCAGAGGCATAATAATCCTCCTCATCTTCGCTGCTAATCGAATTTGTATCACTTTGCCCTGTGCTGGAGCCTTCCATTATTTCTTAAATTTTTTGACAAGCATCTGTGTCACAGTCTTTTTTAACATCAAAGTGTGAATTATGCCGATCCTCTTTAGTCCTAGATTGACTACTTTCACTGTCACAAACATCGTGATCGGAATCGTCAAATAATGTTTTGTGAATTTTCTTCAGGAGCTCAGGGTCATTCAAATTATATATTATTTTCTTCGATATCATTTTCGATCTGTAAGAATGAAAATAAAACAGCTGAGTACAATTTTATCACTTTATGCATAAAATACAAATACAAGTTGTTTAAAATTATTTTGGAACCTAATACAAAACTACATTCTAAATCTGAATTAGTGAATATTCACTGATTCACGCTAATGGATAGAGCAGTTTCGACCATTTGAATCAGTGAAACTAGTCACTGTTTAATTGCTGAATATTCACTGATTTTCTTTAAGAGTGCTTATATCTCATAACTGAAACAGTGAATATTCGCAGTTTTTTTTTCAGTTGTTTTCAAAGAACCATTTTCACTTATTGAATTAGTAAAAAATTACTGGAAATTTATTAATAAACTTGTGGAATGTTGGCAATCTTTATCGGAATCAGTGAATAGTCGCCGATTCCACAGCGGTTTCTAACTGATTCAATTTGTTGAAACTGCTCCACCCATCGGCAGGAATAAGTGAATATTCACTAGTTCAGATTTAGAGTGTACTTTGAAAATAATAAATATTGGAAAGTTATTGCACGATAACGTGCAAAAACGGGAAATCGCCGTGTGCAAAAAAAAATGTGCAAGCGTAAACGCACTGTATCTGATATACACGGACTTGAAATGAAACGATGTATGTTCATTCTTTGAAGCAATAAGCTAGTCAGATAGAAAAAATGGGGAAGCGGGGGAAGGTGGGAGGCCGCCTCATCACAGCACTATACCTTCTCATGTGATTCCTTACAAAAGGACTCGTTTATCTCTCTGGCATGGCATGAACAACGGATGGAACTGATAGAAGAATTAGAGAGACTCGAATGTTAATAAAATGGGTCCTATGATAAAGATTTTATTCGTATACAAAATGGTCTGCTGCACTGTTCGAACTGCTGATTTGCTGTGCTTAGACGTAGGTTGTGCCTCTGTCCACAAGATTCGTATACGAACACATTTTATGCGATCTTGAGCCAGTGAACTTCCAGATTCGTAAACTGTCTGTAAATTTGGAAGAAAAAATAAGTATTAGCATTTTTTTTTTTTTTTTTTTTTTTTAGAAAAAAATAAACCAATAATTTTTATACTTGACGTTCGATGAACAAAGAAACAATTTAAAACAATGATTTACTATTTTATTGAATAATACTGTTTACTATAGTATTTAATGTAATTTTAATGCTGAATTATTGTTAGTATTCAGCTACAAATAACCGAATGAAGCACACAAGACATGTCCTACGTAACTATAAATACATCAACAATAATATTTCATAACAATTTATTTATTTCATTGCAATTTTTCTATGCTCGCAAACAGATAAATATATTATCACTTTTAACAATAAAGTACACTTGAATAAACAAATGGTAAATTCTACACCCAGGAGGTGACCATATTTGTTCCTTACCGATTGTATTAATATCCAGGCCAATTTTCGGATTGGTTACTGACCGTGAAAATAAGCTCACACGAGAGAAACAACTGACAAATGTATCGGGAATACCAGACTAAATATATGGGGAAATATATCGACAGATTTGTGAGTATTTAAAATAGGTTATGAGTAGAGACATGCAAAATTCGCGTTATCATTCGGTAACAGACTAAACTTCGCTTTCCTATACATAACAGAGCATAATCTGCAATTCAATTGGCCACGAACTCGTATGTGTTGTCATTTACGTGTGTTACATCTTTACAGAGATTGGCTTCTCTACCGTGTAAGCATTCTCCGCGGCAAGTCACGACAATATCGGCCAGCGGGAGACGTCGAACAAGTAAGTCTATAGTCACTTGGAGTCTATCTGCTGCCAGAAAAAAAAACTCGAATTTTGCATGTCTCTAGTTATGAGTAATAGTAGTTTTATATATATATATATATATATATATATATATATATATATATATATATATATATATATATAAAATTCTTCATTTCTTAAGGGCGTTCAAGGGGAAAAAACATAATTTTATATTTGAATGAAACAGTGTTAATTTTGTAGACGTTACTTGGCAACACATTTTCCTCCTACAAAAAATTTTTAGCTTAGCCAGTTTTCTCATAATAGCATTTTCAAGTCGAAATTTGAATGTTTTTAGTTCATACACCCCCGAAAACCAACCAACATAATGAAACGAAATAACTCTCAGTAAAAGTACATGTCACGGGCTAGGGCTCTTAGTATAGACATATCCAATACAAAATATTTTTGTATTTAAAAGAAAATTCCTAAAAGTAGCAAATAATATTTCAAAATTCGAAATTTTTTAAAAAAAAAAATACGAAACTTGCTTGAAAGGATTTTCATATACTTAAGTCCTTAGCCCGGGTCATGTACTTTCACTGTGAGTTATTTTGTTTCATTATGTTTATTAGTTTTCGTGCGATGTATGAACTAGAAACATGCAAATTTTGACTTTGAAATAACATTATGGGGAAACTGGCTAAGCTATTTTTTTTTGTAAAAGGAAAATGTACTCCTAAGTAACGCCTACATAACTAACACTATTTTATGCAAATATAAAATCAAGGTTTTTCCCCACTTGAACACCCTTAATGAGCGTACCTAGTTAAGGGTGCGGTCTATCACAATGTTCATCACATTTTTTTTTATTTGTACCAGATATTTTTATTTTATTTATTTTTTTTTTCGTATTTTAGACACAAAATGAGACTAAATTTTGCTTTTATTATTTTTTATCTCTCATAGTTTTCGCTTAATGGCTTGTTAAAGTCATATTTTGTATGTTTCCGTTTTAAGGACTACACTAAAACCAACTGATATACCAAACTCAAAAAATCACAGTGGATAAAGACATTGCAGGCTACAATGTCATGCTCATAAAAATTAGGAATACAAATTATTTGTATTTAAAAATCATTATTGAATTTTTAAAATTTTTATTTTCAGTTTCAGCACTTTTTTTTAAATATAAATAATTTTTATTCTTTATTTTTATGAGCATGACATTGTAGCCTATCATGTCTTTATCCACTGTGATTTTTTTTGAGTTTGGTATAGCAGTTGGTTTTAGTGTAGTCCTTAAAACGGAAACATGCAAAACATAACTTTAACAAACCATTACGCGAAAACTATGAGAGATAAAAACATTTCATCAGAGCCAAATTTAGTCACATTTTGTGTCTAAAATAAGAAAAAAATATCTGGTACAAATAAAAAATGGCGATGAAAATTGCGGTAGACCGCGCCCGTAACAGATTATCTCAATTTCCGGATGACTTGTTAATTTCTCAAAGAATAATACACGTACTGCAGTAAAACGTTTGTGATGTAAAGACAAAAATCTTATCATCGTTACTAGTGTGACATATGGAGCACATGTAATAATAGTAATAATATTGACGGTAATTTAATTTTGTTTTGGATATCACAGAAACAGTTTTCAAACATTTTAAATTGATTTTCATGATGATTAATTAGTTCTAAAACCATTTTGAATGTATTTAAATAATTTTGACGGCCCCGACTCAAGCATAATAATGTATGTTAGGATTGTTCGATGCCGACCACGCATCGTGCAATCATACTAATTGATGTAATTCGACTTTCTAATTACTGTTAATGTATTACATTTTGAATCGAAATTAGTATTTAATTTATGTTTCATGAATATTTTCACAACAATTTTATACATATTATTTATAAAATGTTTTCAATAAATTTTTAGATTTTGGAAAGAAAGTCTTTTTGATGTCCTTGCGGAAGCCTATGTGAACCCAGAAGATTTCTGGTGGCTTTCAAAGAAGGCGTATGTGCGTAATTTTCATGCCCTTTTAAATCTTAAATATAAGAACCCATTCTAATTGACAGAATTTATTTATTGCCACAAATTTTTAGTTAATTTGCTAGGCCAGCCAGTCATGAAAGAAGAGGGCCGAGCTGTAGGGCAAACGAAGAATAAGTAATTTTAAGGGAACTTCAAGCAATGAAGAGGATTTTACTTAGCCATTTTGGATTCAGCTAAGTACAGCTTGTAAAGCTATTCGTTTGCGCCTTACGAAACTTTATATTCTGATAGCTAAATATAGCCTAGATGGAAGTTAATTATTTTGTTTTCAAACGAGTAAGATGGTTGAAGACATTGTTTTATAATATTATTTAAACTGAGACATTAATCGTATATTGTATTACTAGTTTCCTAGATTCGTGAGTGTTTACTTTCCCTGGATCCAGATGTCCTGAGTTTGTGTATATCTATATTAGAACAGCCGGAAATTAAATTTTGCAAAGCTTTTGCTTAAGGTCATATAAACCCTGAGAACTTTATTTGATGTTGTCTAGGTGTAAAGTAATTTTAATGCTATTTTGTCTTGAGTGTAATGTTGTTGATTTTTGGCTAACCAGTCAGTATTTGCTCAGTGAATTCCTGCATTTATCAGTTCAGCAATAACACTGATTATTTTAATTTGAAATATTTATTTTATTTCCATTCAATGTTTTGTGTGTAAAGGTTGCTTTCTACAGTATCAGTGTTGAGAATTTGATCTATGTATGTTTTACACACACTGTCTCACTCAAGTTTATGTTCACATGCGCTATTAGACTATAATCGAAGTTTTGATACTGCACTATCAATATGACTATAACAAATATATTGGTATTTCAGCGAAATATTGTAACATAACTCGACTTGTTCGTAATACATATTCTGTATTAAAGAAATAATCGACTTACATTAACCTAGCAGCATCACTTGTGAATACGTATTTGTATTAAACCCGTTTAATAACTTTTTTTGTGAGAAAACCTACTAAAAGCAAAGCAAGTTTTCTTTCTTCCTGTCTAATTTTCTGTTCTACACTCACATATACTCCTCGCCGGACAATGGCACTCTTTAGTTTCCACCCCTCAGTGGGTCTTATCAGACGAGAACACACTCAGCTGTCGCTCCAAGTGTATGTCCGTCACCCGCTTGCTCGTGTCTAGGTTATGTAGGGACGCTCCTTTAGGGGGATTGATCCCTGTCAGATCGGTTTTACGGTTTTTCTTATAAATCAGGTAATAGACACATTGTTTTACTTTTTTCACGCTGACAAGGCATAGTTTATTGTTTCATTCGTTTTTTGGAATCCATATGACATAGTTTCTGTTAATGTTGCGGCCTCTGTAGTCGCTCCCGTAAATTATGCAATTTTTCCTTTTCAGCTGTTTCCCGTTGCAAAATAATGAATATGTTATGGTTCCAGCAATTACAGAAAATCGATTAAGTTTGTATCTATGCCTTGTCGTGACAACAATTTTGGTAAATCGACTGGAACAGAAGTTATCGAGAAGAAACAAATAAATAAAAGGTGATAGGGATCAATACCCCTTAAGAACCTGGCATGACAACAGTCGTACGAATACGTTACTTTGTCAGCTGAACTACAGTTAATAAGCGCAATAGAAGCGCAAGCTTTAAAAAAATAGAAAAAAAAAATAAGCTGTACAGAAACGCAGGCAACTTAAGACAATGTAAACGTAAAATAAATATTCTGAAATATGTCGCGTACACTGAAAGAATAGTATTGTTGTAGGTACAATGCTTCTGTTAAAATAGAGGCAACTGTCAAGTTATGTTGCTGTTACTATCTTGATAGTTCCTATAACAAATGTGTTCTGGAGTTGGAGTAAAGAGTATCTTTCTTTTACAGAACAAATTGTTACTTCTACTGAACAGGTTGTTGAAGGAACAAGACAGATAGTACCAACAAACCAGCTGGACTGTTGTCCCTATTTTAACAGAATTATGGTACATACAACAATACTTTCTTTCAATGTATTTCCCTTTTATTTCTATTGTTATTTCCTGCTTGAAGTTATATTTGCGAACGTGGTTTTGTACAAAAACTGAGAACATGTAGGTTATTGAAATTGATTTTAAAACACTCGAGATTATTAAGATTTTTTTTTTTTTTTTTTTTTTTTTTGTTTCGTGGCAAATAACTTTTGCTATGTCTCGTTCGTTTGTGAAAAACAGCATTCTCGTTAAGACAGGATGAAATAGTTTCGGAAAAATAACGAAAATTTAAAACTACTATTTCTCTTTCAGTTTGGCAATAAATTGCCATCGCTACGAGATTTCTCAAGCCTCCGGTATACTCTGGCTAGGTTGTGTAGCAGTTCCCAAAGCAGTTCAGCGAAGAGTGTTGGCTGTGGGGAGGGGGGGAGGGAGGGTTCTGGAGCGGCATTAGGCGACACCTGCAGCCAGGAAATGTACGAAACACCCTCGTACTCTCTCTTAGGTGGCAGCCTCCCCCCCCTTCTCACCCAGAGCGCACCTTCCCTCCCGCAATCTGCCGCCGGAACTTAATCCTCTGTTCCGAGGGCGCTCCGCTCCTCTGAGGAGGATGTCGTCGAACCCTCTCCCCTTCTCCCTCACCCGCCCTATATTTCCTCCCCTTCACCCACCTACTTTCTCTACCACCCACGTCAGCCCCTTCTGTGCCTTTCTCCCGGGTTTCTCGTATTTCATCCCTGGAAGCGCGAGGATTCTCCGGCACAGAGGACAAGCATCTTGTCCTGTACTCGCGCGGCGACTAATCTCGGTAGCTGCAGCGACAAAAATAACGGCACAGAAAGAACATGAAACTTTTTTTGATAAACACTTTATTGGCTTTAAATGTATGGTACAAGTACGTAATGCTTCAATTAAGTTATATGGTTAAATTCGATTTATATATCATATCCATCCTAAGGTTGCAGCTGTTTCATTCAAGTGAACGACAACATTTTTTGGCACAGGAAAAATTTAATTTGAAATAATGGAAAATAAAAGGAAAATGTGTTACAGCACAATCACAATGTGAGGAATCAAGACATACCGGTAATTCAAATTCTTTGATTTATTTCGTTAGCAAACTTTGATTTCTGCTGAAACGTTAGAGTGGACATAGTATAGAATCTTTTGCATGTACTACAAATAAGAAAAACTGCAAAAATTAATCTACAGGAAAAGCTTTCCTGATATTTTTAGCCTACTTTCCTCTAGGAAAGATAGGCTTATGAGATCGCGCGTCTGTCTGTCTGTATGTCTGTAAGTCTGTATGGATGTATGTATGTCTGTATGTCCCCCCCTAATAACTTTTTATACAGCTCGCGGTAAATAATGAAATTATTACAGAATATTATGCCATGACTGGTGAATACGACGCAATTTATTTTATCGGTACACTCGCTATATTAACTTGTGTATAATAATGATAACTTTTGAGTTCACCAAAGGAGAATGATGCGCAGATTTATCATGCCTTTTTTTTTTTTTTTTTCGTCTCGCATTGTTTTCACGGCAAAGCATATATATGTATAATATATATAAAATTTTGTGTTACCGTAATTTCACGAAAATCATTTTATATTTAAAGCAATTATATAATTTTCAGTTTTCCGTTTTATTTTTAATTCGTTTTCCAAATTGGTTTGATTTAATTTTAAATTTTCCAATTTTTTTTTTTTTTTTAATTCGTCTTATAAGTGCTATCTCAAGTTACAAAAAAATTCGAAGATTTAAACAAAATTTAATTACGTGAAATCACAAAAAACTTTTTATGGCGATTGTTGGTTAAACTGTACTGTTTTAGTAATTTTATCATGGCCGAAATACGTAGTCGTCGTTTCTATTTGGGATTTGGGTTCATAATTTG
>PNEQ01027109.1:0-114898 GCA_003012365.1 Medauroidea extradentata
AATCGTTGAAACATATTCCAAAGTCTGTGTAAATATATGTTGAAAGAGTTAAACCATTTAGAATGCTGCGTAAGAAGGCGGCAACCAGTGAAATCGAACGTAGCTCCGTCGCTAGCGCGCCGCGAGCAGAATTCAAGCCGGTTGCGGGTGGGTAGGCAGCCCACTTGCCAGTTCTGTGTTGAATCGAAACACACTGTACGTATACTGTTGGTCAGTGACAGCAGAGAAGTTTTAGTCTCCAAATCCTGTGACGACTGCGCTCGTTGCAGTGCTTAAAGCACACACCTCCCAGCATGGCTATCGGAGTAAATGTGATACATGGCAGTTATAGTCCACAAATAAAGTATGTAAATTTCACAACGTAATTTATGGCCTTGAAAACGCACCTAATATGGTGGGATGTTCACAAATGTGCTGAACTTAGAATTCAGAAAACAAATATCTTTGTGCTGAACGCCAGGACCACTATATTAGCAGTATGCATAAAAATAATTACTTTACAAAATCTGCAAAGAATATACAAGTTTATATTGAAGACAGCATTGTAACGAGTTTCATATTAACTCATTATAACTGATGCAAATATATCCGCATAAATAAAAAAACTGAATTATTAAATACACGGGAAGAAAAACTCTCAGTAACAACCATCGCGCAGGTGCAGCATGATTGAGAACAAATGAAAATTTTAATTAAATCTTGGTTACTTTTAAGAGGCAGTTAGTATACTTTAATTTGCTCAAAGCTCATCGGCTGATAGTTATTTCCTTATTGATTACTAAATCTGGCATTTTAATGATCTAATCAGTCAGGATAATGTGCATATCAAGAGAATCGTGGCTGCTCTGATGGAAATTATGGAAGATGCATTTTATTTTGGAAAGAAATCTCATAATATATTCTCAGAATGATTTGCAGTGCATACCACGTTCAAACTAAAATTGTGTTAAACAATTTGACTAGTCGATTTTTTGTAGTTACTGGGTTGTTTATTGTAGCAATACAATTTTGAAATAATTAGCTTAAGTGGTTATAGTGCAATATTGTAAATATTACATCAAATCCGAAAGAATTGCAAATCATGGTCCTCAAAATAAGTACACGCTAGATTTTTTCGCAACGTATTAGCACAATGATTTCAAATGTATTTAAAAGACGCGATAATATTTCTCTTCCCAAATTTCAAAGATATAGAGTATTCAAATCCAATCAATATGTGTGAAAAGTTTGCCATATTATTTATTTAGTTTGATATTGGAGGATACTTCCTTCCCACATGTTACAATTCATAAATACGCCAACAATATAAAGCTTCTGTGCAACGGATATTATTTCGTGCATTAAAATCATTTAATCAGTATTCACGATATTCTTTACATAAGTAATTATTAATTTAATCAAACAGGCTGTTCGGAAATTCATACTACAAACTTCTAGGGCCAGTAGAGGGGACTGAGTACACATTATTTTGAATAGGAAGCCATGTCCGGAAACGTAAGTGGTACAGCAATTGCGATATGTCGGTACAATGTGTGCAACGATGTTGCTGGTCTTCACATCGAGCCTCTGTTGTAGTGGGTAGTTTCGTATGGGACACATCCAGTGCAGAAGACAGACAGAAATGTGTTCTTCCCACTGTTGACACAAGTGTTACTGTGATAATATTAAATATTTTTGTTATGCTGGTACTGTTACCAAGTATATTTGACTTTATCCTGTAACGAGTCAAACGTCACTTAATTACGCACTTTACGTTACGCCTCAGTTATCATTGTGCTCTTCTGACGTCACACTGCCTGTCCGGTTGCAAAACAACACCCGCACATCTGACACATTGCAATGGCTGTAGCACGGAATCGGTACGTTTCCGGACATGGCTTCCCATTCGAAATTTTGTCTACTCAGTTCCCCTCCGCTAGCTCTAGAATTTTGTAATATGAATTTTCAAACATTAACATGATTAATACGTTACAAGCAATTTCAGGAGTAGGTAGGTGAAGTTGCAGAGTGAACATATGTCGGGAAACATCGCACGGTTTTCAGAAGCCCCTAGTGCAATCCACAGGCACATTTAACTCGTGGCTAGCCTCTAAGCTAAACGCATTTGTTGCCTGTAACGATGTAGGGCAAGACGCAGGAGGGTGTGTGTGGAATGGAATGAGAAGGAATCTGTATTCTAGGAGCTCCTAGCAGCTCATCTTTTCCCGGCGCCCGCTTTTCAGCGAATGCAAATCCATTTCCAGTAGAGGGGCTCCAAATAATACGGATGTAACCGCATCCGAATCTCTCCCTTGCAAGCCCCCTCCCAAATCATCAATCCAATCCCATCCCTAGTTCTACAACGAACCACACATAATTCATGCTTGCTTCCGGCCAAGGACGTTTACGAAATACCGTTTTCGCGTCCTTTAATTCTGCCCGCCGCGGATTTTAAGAAAAATTTATATCTAAATTTCGAGACTAATTGAGTAGTCTTTGTTTTCTAAAAGCGGCTAGTGATTTATCGCAAATAATTGACTTGCCAATAAATGCAGATTATCCCGCGTTGTAACTGTTCGACTTCGCCGTAAGACATTGTGATGTTAGGTATCGTTTAACAGGGCGTTTTTAGAAGCAAAAAAACTAAGATATTTATTTTTAACCAATTAAGTATTTCCGACAGATTTCAGTAGAAACCAGGATTATATCACGTATTGAAATCTATTTTTGGTTAGCTTTTTGCTGTGGGATAAACATTTTAAATTAGGCCAAGACAGAGTAAAATTTAAAAAACAATATTTTTTTGTTAATATTTATTTACTTATTTTGTTTATTTTTTGTTATTTCAAGTGAGAAAACCATGTACTGTTTACAGAGACTTTAAATTCGGTGTTAGACCGAAGTCGCATGTCGCAGTTTCGCAATATTTAGTGTATTCGACGTCAGTCAAATGTGGCAGTTAATGAGTTACAGTTTATATATTTATCTGTTATAGAGTTTTTTTTGGGTATTTTTCATACACACTTACTGGAGAACATTAAATTTTTTAGGAGAAGTAAAATCTCAGAGATGTAAAACTCATAAATTATTTGTGTGTCATTACAGTATTACAGTTTTATAGAACATGAACTAGAACTGGCAGTAATATATTGACGAAGCTTTTCTGCTACTTACGGCTTTTAACGCTGGAGAGTGGCGGTATGAAGCGAGTATGGAGCAGTGAAGGAAAACAATGGAGGGATAAACTGGAGATCACTGAGAAAATCGGGTGGATAGAGATTTGCAAATTTCGTGTTGTTTTCTGAACATATTGGACTCCAAACTACTGTGTGCCCAACTTGTTTCTGCTGTTGGTCGGCCGTTTTTGTGGCACGCCTGAATTTCTTTTGTAACCTATTATATTAGGTTAACCGTAGATTGCCCATTATCATTTTATGCGATCACATAAAAATAAAAACTCTGATAGGTAGGGCGATGACCTTTTCGTAGAAAGAATTTTGCCCCACTTTGATTCAGTGTCTTACATGCACATATGCAGTTCTGCGTCTTAGTTAGTGATTGATGCTTTAAAAAAAAAGGGGGGGGGTAGACATATATATTGTACGTTCAGCTTATGAGCCATAATAGTTACTCAAATTGTATTTTCTAGATTTTCTCTTCGAAAAAGTAGGCGACAACATATATTCATGGTAAACTTCTTGACGTAAATAAAATAATGGAATCGTTCATTCATTTGTCATGGATAATCATTGCAATATAATTTTTAAAGTCAGCCTATAGTACTCTTGAAATTATTCTACAAGTCAAACCAATGAAAGATTTAATTATTATTTATGTCAAGGAGTTTACCAAGATATATCCGAAGCTTTGTCGAAGAGAAAATTTTCATAATACAGTCTGAAAAAATGTTATGATTAAAAAACTGAAAATACAATAAAAATGTCTATCACTCCCCCTTAAGAGGGCGTGGTACATAATTCAAGGCTAAAAGCATTATTCTTTAACTGTATGTTTCTTGAAGCCAATTTGCTAAAATTAAACAACAGCAATTCTGTAAGGTAGTTTTAGCCAATGTTTTAAACAAAATTGTTTCCAGTGTTGCGATCTTCTAAGGCACAATCTATGACGCTCGTGCATTTAATTGTGGCGCAAGAGACCACGCGTAATGAATTAGTAATTCTGGATAAATATTTATTCTAAAGTTGGTAAATACCATTATGTAGGATTGTCATCGAGTATATTATCCATATTGGCTTCGAAAAATCATAGAAATCAATTGATGTTTTCAGCGTTTATTTATCTACCACGCACCCTTAACTCTTACGTGTATTGGGCTTCTACCAGCATACTACAGACGTGTGGTGTTGCAGTGAACTTAATTGTAATCGGCACAGTCTAATTAGATACTTCACTCCACAACTACTCACTGTCAGTAACCATGAATCCAAGCTGCATATGTGCAGTAAGGCACTGAAACAAGCATGCACAAATTATTTTCGCGAGACGTTACACTGTTAGAAATAAATTCCGTGAAATTACGGAAAAGTACTGGCAAGAAATTATCCAGAAATCTTCGTAAAGTAACGGACATTCAGTTTTTCTCGATAACGGAACCCTCCGTAAAGTAACGGACAATCTGTTTTCCACAAAAAAGGTTTAAATTACTGTAATCTACTAGCACTCCATTTTCTAGAAAAACTATATTTTCTTACTAGCTATGTGTTATCGAGATTCTGACGCACTATTTAATAACCTGAAAAAATTTCGAAGTTGCTGGGATTCGAGCCCACGACCTTATAACTGCCAGGCAAAAGCTCCAACCACATTTTTTTTTTTTTAATGTTTGATACAATGGCAAGGCTATCGCCTCGCCACTGCACCAAACATTCCCCCCTTTAAGTGAGTCTATGTCATATAATCCCCAGTGACTTTTTTGCTTCGCGTAAGTGAAGTAATTGGACGTTGGCGTGTGGGAGACCGACAAGACGTACACAAGCACCCAGTCCTGAACCCGAGGAAACCACTGAACCACAGTGACAGCTTATGACTAAACGAGTTCCATGCAGTTGTAAGATATCAACTTTATAAGAGACAACTTTTGTATTTGGCATCCAGGATTCATAGTGATTATTAATACCACTTTTTAAAGAAACACAGTAATATAGTCTACGCTTTAAAATTGTAGAAACATATTTTCATAAATTTATGGAAAGCTACGGTCAAACATCCGTAAACTGGCAATACGGACAAATTTCCGTAAACAAAATTTTACGGAAGCCACTTCCGTAAATTTACAGTACTTTTCTGTAAATATTTTCGTGAATTTATGGAAATTTTTAACAGTGTAGTGGCTGTGCCAATAGGTAATACCGCCCCGAAGGATGAATAAAGGTAAATAATTTCTCACCTGCAGCCAAATTATAACACGAAATTTATGTGTCTCTACCAATTGGCAATGGCAACATCCGTCACGTTTCACCTATTTGGAAATTACGAAAGACCACGCCAGCTATTAAATAGTAAATATATGTTGGTCAGTTGTTACCAGTGAAATTTTAAGCGCTCTGTAGAGTCATACGAGGCATGTGGCAACGCTGGAGTGAAGGAGGGAACTGAATATCCCAGAGAAAATCCATTCTTCAAACGGTATTGACAGGCACGATTCTCAATAATGAAATCAGGGCCTACACAGCCGACATTTGAACATGGGACACCTTGGTGGTGAGATATATCGAAGTTGTAAGCCATCAACACCAACAGAAGAATGTATATCAACAAAAATTTTATCAGCGTGACACTAAATACTAAACACGTAAAAAAAGTGATAATACTTGCTGTGGTGACTTGTAAAAAGAAGAGGACCACATTAACACATTTAAGTGGTTTGAATGTCAGTTTTACAGTGTTTTTCACGTATTGAAATACCAGACGGTGTTCGATTGACAAATATGTTGAAGATTTTATTTTACACTTAACTAAGACTTACTTTGGAAACAATTTTTTAAATTTAATTTTCGAATTATTGTAGAAATATTATTCATTGTAGTCAGCTAGCTCTTGGTGAAACTCAGGCCTAAGTTTTTACATTATTTAGTTATTAAAATCTAGTGTTTCATGTAATAATGTTTTTATTTAACTCGCATTAACTATATACATGTTATTTAAATATTAAAACATATGTTATGAATACAGTTTATTGCTTTCAAAATGTTGATGTGTAAATCATCCCGCAACGACGATATTAGAACCAATCTGGGCCAAAGAATTATATCCCACCTTTTCCTTAAATAATACATAAAATCTTTGGTGCCATAGATTAAACCAAATTTATATGCATGACCAAAAATAAACAAATACATATTATTTACACTACAAACTCATTAAAACATAGCAAACAAAACAAATGGAGAGGAAAGAAAGATACACCCGTGAGTAAAGCCGACAGATTGAATATTTAGTGCTTGCTGTGTAATCTCTTGCTTGATTGAAGAACTTTTTATGTGTTACTACTGTTCAGTGAAATACTCTGTGACTTCAGATATTTGTAAAAAATAACATTAACTTCACGAAGAGATTGACAACAGGAGTAGCAAGGGATACATAAATTAATTCGTTTATCATATAAAGTACAGGTAAGACCCTTAACATACTTTTAAAAGTATTCCTCGGTACACAAAACGAGATGCTCAAAATTGTCATCTTAAACTCTGTAAAAATTTTTAATGTGGTTTTCTTTAATAGTCGACATTTCAAAGCATCATGATATCCTTTCACAGAAAGGGGGGAAAAAAAATATTTTAACTTTAAAAGGTTTTCTCCCCTCGCCACTTGCGTCGTCTTCACCGCCTGAGACTCGCGTCATTCTAATTAAACCTCATTTGCAGGGTTTTTAGAAACCAAGAGGGACGCATTAATGATAAGTTCTTTGTGTTTTAAGGGCCAGCGTCTGCCGCAGATACCAGGGAGGGGCAACTCTTAGACAGACGCCTCTAACTCCATTACTCAAAGTCGTGTTGCATAAATAGTATTAGACGCACGCACTAAAAGCAAATACTAACAGATTAATATCGGACAGCTCTATAATAATACCGAAGATAAGGACGCGAAAAATAACCTAACAGCATGAGCAGAAATTACTGAAAGAACTAATGTTATTGCCTTTTTTGTTAACATTAATTTTCTTTTGTTTATATGTTTGGAGCACTGCGGTTTTTGTTATTTATTTTGGATGTGGCAACGAAAACTGATTATTCCAACGAGCTATATAGTTAACGTAGAGGGGCGGAAACGCTTCCAAAGTGAAGCCCAATTGAACGGCTGTTTTGACCCCAGAAAAAATGGCGAACAGCAGTGTGGCCAACATTATGTTAAAAATCCGCCATTATGTTCGCATACAATCCGTTACTTTGTAGCTCCACTATATTCCCGCTAAACACAGGAAAAAATGCCAATAATTAATGTAATATATTGTATTGTAATAATGTTTAAATTAGCATAATCGCTCTCGTCTCTCGACCGGAAATAAGAGTCCGCCATTTTATCTAGAGTCAAAATACCCCGTTCAATTGGGCTTCACCTCCGAGCCTTGGAGATTGCTGTTTCCGCCCCTCTATGTTTAGGCCTACTATATAGCTCGTTGGATTATTCGTAAAAAAAGTATCTTCTCCACGTTGATATGTTGGCAGCGTCAATCCGAAAATAATAAAATGTGTGCTGTCGTCTGTTGGCTTGAGGTGGAAAAACAATCAATGTTCTCGTATGATTGCACAAGCCATCGGTATTAGCTCATATTGTGTTTGCTAAAAGCTTGTTTCATCCCACGGACGCTATCCACCGCATTGATTAGCATTACTTACATCTAGAGAATATGACTCCTGCTGGTTCGGGTGCAAACGTTTCTGTTAATCAGTCTGCAAATTCAAAAATACCACCCTCCCCCTCAGCAACCAAACCATCAAATCAGTTATTGCATGCGTACCATGTAACCAACATTCAGCTCGCACACTCTGTATGACATTTGATAATTTGTCCACGTGTCTATTGCTCAACTTTTTTAGTGAATAACAAATATATTACCCTTACTAAGGTTCCCAGGTTAGATTCTCGTCCGGGTAGTAATGTTTACACTATCTTAACCCGGGTCTAGGATTGGTTGTTGTGCTGTCCCCTCATCATCATTCCGCGGAAGGCAAAGACGTACCACTGCAATTTCATCCTTGCCTAGTTGAGCCTTACGTGTTCCCTTTGAGGTTCATTCCAGTCTTCGACCTGAAAACTCGTCTACCATAATTTACTTGTCATTGCACACCTTCAATTTAAATGTAAATTGTTTACTTTTTTTGAATACTATGTTTAGGGTAAAACATCAATCCAGATTGAATCTGTGGGGAGTCAACTCGGAGTGAATGTATAACGAACATGGGTTGACGAAATATGTTAACGGTCAATTTTACAATCCAGATTGAACTATAAACCAGAGCGAAGTTGGGGTCAACATGGACTGAAAACTTAATAATGCGATATATCGGTGACAATACGAAGCCGAGAACAGACGACGAACGAAAAATAAGCGTTGCTCCAAATATGACTTATCTGCACGAGACGTACGACTTATCTTGTTCCGTTTCGCTCTATAAAAGCCGTTTTGCTTTACAAATACTTACCTTTATGATTTTCTGTTTAATTTTGATTTGTTCTTAGTTCTCTTTTAACCTAACCACAACACTTAACACAATTAGGCGCAGCTTGTTCCTGCGCATTTTCGTTTCAGTCCAGTAAGTGTTTTAGTAAAATCTCAATCCGGATTTTTCACTCCAGTCCACCTCAACAGGTGGAGTGGATTATGTCGCTCCACTCCACAACAAAGTGTTTATAATAAAATCTCAATCTGGATTCCTTAGTTCACTTCACGTTTAATCAGGTTTGAAATTTTACCACAAACGGCCTAATAGTGTAGATAGATGCGCATACTTTATACATGTACGTAAAATAAAGCCTTACACCTTGAGTTATATTAAGATCCCAACTTTCCTAGAAAAATTTTAGTAGGTACGAGTTCTAAGGAAATACCGAGATTAAAATAAATAGAATTATAAAGAAATAACTATGTACACTTTACATCGCACAAACTACAAATAATTCCAAATTATTTCCAAGTAAAACAGATGATATAAAATAATAGGAGCTCAGTAAAATGTTTTCTCTAATGGTGTACGACACATATTGGCGCACGTTGTCTTCGGAATACTGTTTTTTTACATAAATAAAAAAAAAGAATGGAACTAAAATATTATTTTCGTTAAAGTTTTTAAGTGAACAGAGAAAGAGAGAGTAGATGGATAATATATTGTAAATCTTTGAATGTACATTGATATGAGACAAGAATGTGTAAATAATAAATTTAAAAGATTTAAAAAAAAATGTAAATAACATTATGTATAGTTTCTAGGCCACCGTTGACGCAAGATTTATGCTACTCTCGACGTCCCAAATATGGCTTTCTTAATGCAATGTATCTTTTCGCTGATACTACTAACCGTCTCCAGAACCTCGTGGGACGATGCCGTTGACACGTAGGTTTTCTCGGGTTTTTCCAGTTTCATCCGGCATTGAATTTTTACTTTGCTCCATCTTCACCTCATGCCACTGTCAACAGCACTCTAGTCGAAGCTTTTCAGCGTTGACCATATTCACTTCCATTAAAACACCAGCTGAATTCCTGGTTACAGGTATATTAAATCAGGTTTTTCATAATTTCCCGTAATTGTTCCAAAAAGAGAAGCCATAGCCGATTTCTCTCCCAGCTCGTTTGCTTTAGTGTCAGTTATGCGGCATCGTTTGTAATGGCCTCGCTGTCTAGAGATGTAAGGCTTACTTGACTTGACAGGCTGTCGTAAAATCTGGTTGTCAAGTTAAATGTAGGCCTATACTCCGTTAAGCGTAAGACCGCACCTTTTGACGCTTCTTTATATATTTTTTGGAACATGATATGGCGACATTAGATTTTTGTTGTTTGCTTCGTTCTGATAGATATATCAGCCTAATAACTCACAAATGTAAGGTTAAAGAATAAAAAAAAATAATTAAAAATATTACTACACCTAACGTATAGACTAAAAGAATTGGCCAGCAACACTTAGCTGTATAAGATATTCCTCCAACAAAACGTGTCACAGAAAACTGTGTATATATGTCATGCAGTTCCCATATTATTTACATAAAATAAACTAGAACATTAGTTTCTACTAATTATATCGTCCCTCGTATAAAATATAAATAAAAATTGCAAAGTGCACTTCCTACGTCATTTTGGATAAAGAATCAGTTAACGATATGGTTCCTAATACGTTTGCGTAAAATAAACCGTACCATCAGATTTCGATTAATACTTGTATCAAATCAAAACCGGAATTCCAGCTACATCTGCTAGCCGGACTATGACTCATACTGTGTTCTTAACATTACCACTATATCAATAATTTCACAAAAAGTTAAACTGTGTCATTTACACAAATACCAACCCGTTAACTGACAGCTAAGCTCCTGTAGATTGCTAGAATTTCTTTTTCTTCATGTGAGCCCCAAATCCTCTTCATAAATTTCAGTTGTTCATTTGGCATAAGCACGGAAAAAAGAGTGCAGGGAAGATTCGAAGAAGAAGTCTGTGTCTTTTATTTAATTATCATATAATGCCGTTATCTCTCCTCAATTTTGCAACAATGTAACTCGTTACAGACGACCACCAAGTCTTCCTGTTCACGTGGAGAGCATTTCCGCAGGAAACTCTGATCTCGTTATCATATTCCTTGGAGACATTACTTATGACCGAAGCACGTCGTCAGAAAGACGAGAAAGAAAGAAAATACTAGAAACAGAGATGGAGAAAGATGCCTGGGGTATGATGAAAGGTCCCAGACTGAACATTATAACGAGCTTGGGTTTTGCTCTCCTTTATCACGGCCACTTAAAGACATCCATCCGTGCGGAGGCGGAAGACGCGTTTGAAGGATCAGAGATCCGAAAAAGCCACTGCAAAGAGACCCAAACTTTGGTGATGGGCGGAGAAAGGTTGGGGAGAGAAAGTACGCCTTAAGATGAAGAGCAGAAGACGACTCCTTAAAGTCATTAATTAGTCTTCCTACAATTCCGGCCAATTTCACTGCACTTCGTCGCGTCCGGCATTTATCACTTTCCCTCTGCATACAAAGGCTGCTATGCGCAAACATAATTTACCGACTACAGAGGAAGTTATTATTGTAACATCTACGAGGTAACACAAAGCGCTGAAGCTGCAAAGCTTTCTAACTGAAAGTATAGGTCGTTCGGGATAAAGTGAACACTAATAATTCAACATTTGAAAAATGTAACTAGATGTTACTACATATAACTAAACATTAAATATAGTTTCTTTACTGCTGGTATGGTTGGCAGCGAAATTACGCAATATAGTTCCGTGTATTTTAGTAACGAAATACAACATTATTGAAACAAATTCAACCGAAATCAACATAATTATATTTTAAATAGTTAATAAATAATTATTTATCAAACTGTATCGATTCATACTGATTGCACATTTTATCTTACACGCAGAAGCATCAAGTTACGTGTCCAGAGAGGTCAGATGTTTCCCGTCGTCAGCCGTTACGAGAGGAAATATTACGAATTGGCTGAAAATAGAACATAAGCAGGGCTTTATTGAGTGCTCACTTCATCCCGAACCGCCTATGCTTTGAGTGTCTTGTGTATAAAGTACTCAAGTTTTAAGAGCAAAGTGTAAAACTTTGCATCTTGCATTACACTTCACGTCTGTACCCACAAGGCAAACTGCACATCACAGACACCAAGCATTCTCCAACACATATATTATAATAAACGTAGAATGATTTTGCTCAATGGGGACAAACTTTGCAAGAGACAATACCTTAGAGAATAAGGAGCAAAAATGGCATATGAACATATGGACAGAAATACGCTTCACTTGAAAGCAGAGATAAAATATTTTTGGCAGCGTATGTTCCAATAATTGGAAGATCACATGAGAACACACCTACAGGCAAGTGGCGACCCGTGTGGGACTCTGAAGTGTGTCGTGAATGCGGAGCCCATCCCGGACGTTCAGACTCTGAAACAACGCACTCACGCTGGCTGCGACATCATTTGTTTGCAGGATGGCACATTTGACCGTGTGAGTTAGTTGTGTCTGTGTCGTAAACGAGCTTGCTTAGAGGCCCGTGGAGGCTATTTGAACACTATGCCAAACGTTGGTCTCATTACTACTTGTTGCGCTCTGCACTGTACTGTATAGGCATGACGAATTAATATATTACCCTGCATACACACGATGCATTCCCGGCCATACGTCCACGTGGCATTTTTGCGCCTCATCCCTTCAGGAATGTTTTTTGCAGTTTGTCCACATTGAGCAAAATTACCTTATATCTAAATTAAATTATAGGTAGATATTCAAATGCGCAAAAAAAAAAAAAAAAAGTAATTTACCAATTCACGGAATAAAGGTCAGTGGATCAGCTGTGTACTAGTAAGATAGTAGACAAAAGAACCAAAAACAACAAAAACTATTATAGACACATATCTACGACAAATAAAATATGTGATTTACAACACAAATCCGAGAAAAGTCAATAGTTAACTGCGCAAGAAAGGGATGTTCATGTATCGAATCACGAAACAATTCCAGGCAACCGTGGAATTAGAAGCCGGAGCATATTTATTCATGTAAAACTATTTCTTGTTTGCCACACATTACAATTAAAAATAGGCATGCAATATTATTTCTTGAAATAATTGAAATTTATGACTAGATAAACTGTAGTAACTAAAGTACATTAACTTGAGCAATAAATGTTTAACAGACTATTATTAGATATACAAACACCTTCTGTCATATTTTACTGTTCTTACACTCTCTTTAGAGCTTCGACACCCTCGTTTACTGCATTATAGCTGTCTATAAAACGTCCAACATGTGCGATTTTTTGGAAGTGGCTACCACCTCACATTATTTATTGTTGTGTGATGTATTGTTGTCTGTTTTCGTTTAAAATCAGTTTTTATATCTAAATGTACGGAATATGAAAAATTGCCGATTGGTTGTATGAATACTACAGCAATATTTTGAATATGAGATTAAATATTAAATTGGGGTATTTACTATGTAACTCATTTAACGCATGTGATAAGTGCTACGTTTATGCAACGGTGATTCAACAGACGTTATCTGATTCCTTCTTGACGAATGATGAAAAACATTCAATTTAAAAAAGCACTCGAAATCATAGTAGGGAAATGAAGTCCGTAAACGTAAATTCGAAGAATTATACGAACTAAAGCGAACAGAGTGAAAGGAAAACACAAAAAATGACAGTTAACATGTTATTGTTTTGACTGAAAAAAAAAACTGCACATGCCAAACCTCGCTACCGATAGTATGTACCTACCTACCACTGGCGTCAACATACACATTTTGTCTACAGGACGTTTAGTTTTTTACAACTCTTCATAAACAAAAAATACAAATGGAATTTATAAGTTCATATGAATTCCGTATTAATTTGAGTTAAATTTTCTTAATATCAATGTGGAAGACCTTTAGTAATTTTGTAATGAATGAGCAAAAAAAAAATCGTACTGTGATCCTTTCGTTTCAGGAGAGTACCAATTATATAAAAAAACAAAGATTTGAAACTCTTTGAAGGTTTTGTAGAGTAGAATCAAAATATGCCGCACAGGAACTATAAATTGCAAATTAACATAAATACTGTTTCATACAATTTTGTCAACAGTAAACTACTTGCATTCCTATTATCTATGCTTAATTTACTACTTCAATGCGTGCATTTTCTCTTAATTACATTTGCATAGTTACTTCACAAATAAATCAATTCAGCACTGAATATGCTGAACGCTTATAAAGCAATTGTCTAAATAGTAATTTGTTTCGTAAAACTTACTTTTGAAAACCAAGAGTTAACAGCTTATAATGGAAACATTTCTAAATAATCGTGAAATTTGCATACATTCAATTACGTACGTATTTTGTTTTTAGTATATTTTATTATGCAGGTTAAAAAATAAGTTCGTAGCTGTCAACTGTAAGCAATTGTTTAACTAGGCTAATATCAATAAGTCAATAAAAAAAAACACATTTTATATGAAAAAAGTTGCAGGCTGTTTCGGACAGTTAAAAACATCAGTCGTTATGTAAATAACATTTTATTATCTTTGCATATTAAAGGTTTAATAGTTAAGTGTAAAAATATTTAGATATGATTTCTGAGAATTTTGGACGAGTGCATTTCACAGAATAATGTAGTCAATACCGTACTTAAACAAAATAAAGTGAGCAACATTCGTATTTCTATCAGCAGTTTGAAATAACTGTTTACATCGACAGATTTGCATGGAATAACTTTATTAGTAAAATTAATTCGTGCTACTCACGTTAGTCAGTTTGTACTATAGATACGCATTTTACGCGTAAGATATTTGCAAAAATTTCCTCACTGCAGTAAACACATAGTTGTCCAAAACCGCATCTTTCATGTATTTTAAAGTAAAATCAAACATTGTTTTAAAATCTTTAATACAAATTTTAGAAATTTGTTACTAATGATTAATTATGATTTGTGGGTTGGAATGCTGAGAGCAAAATTTTTACAATACTTATTTAAATTAATTTATTCCCTCTGTAACAAAACTTTAACGCCAAAGTCTGAAAACTGTAGACTGCATACAAACAATCCGTGGACACAAATAAGCAATAGTGGTGGTTGCGTCATTCTTTCAAGTAAACTATCTTTATCTCCTTTAAAATATTTCATGAATTTGTATAAATCACAATAATTCTTAGCTAATGTAAATGTCGTTCGGTTTACTTGTACGTTAAAAATACTTATATTACCACCGTTAGGTTTTATCAACTTAACCATTTAATAAGGCATGTTTAGGATTTTTTATATCTCATGTATTTTATATATCTTTCTCTGTTGACATTTCAACTGTCAACGAACAGGAGGCATAACCTATTACAACTTTAGCATGCCAAGTAACCTTACGTTACAGTATATATTTTCATACTGCTGTAATGTTTTACGTCAGCAATTTGCAGACCATCTTTCAAATAAATATTGCATATTAATTGACACGTAATTTCGTGCAATTCATTCGTTATACTGTCGATTGTCTAACGTGTAAAAATTCTTGAAATACATTGGCGTTTTTGAGAATTTTCTGTACTACAGTAAACAGCGTTTATTTTGTGACAGAATGGGTGGCTTTGCAACACTCAAAATGTTTTATTTATTTATTTATTGTATTCTGAGTATAAAGTAAGTAACCCTGTCTGAATATTTAAAACCATTAGTTTAACGCTTAAAAATGTTTGCCAAACTACTACAAAATAAACCTTTTTTAAGTGGAACTAAGTAAGTCCCAGCACTGTTACTAAGGAACTACTGTTTTCGGCGTGTTTATGTGCGTGCATCATATGTATTCAGGAACGGCATTGATCACGTCATTTGGTTAGCGGTGTCGCCATCCGCGACGGGCTGAAGAAGGGACGGGGAGTGAACGGATCAGCGAACCGTTGTTCCGTGAACGGGTCCCCGCGTCTGCGCACAGCCGCGCACGATCATCAAACATTGCCCGGTCCGGGTTAAATCAGGCATGCAGCGCGACACGGCGATCACCTGGCGTTTTCCTACACCCCCGCGCCGTTCCGCCCAACCGAGTCGAACATGTCATGTCGACGTGACGTATAGGCCTCTTCACTACAGCCCTCTCCCCCAGCTCGTCGCAATTCTACCTGGGTCCAAATACATGTTTGCAGTTCAGAGACCGTGGCATCGCTGCCCGTTTATTTCACTCGGGGCCGAGGTTGTCGCAGTGGCTAGAGTGAGTGAGTGAGAGAGAGATTTTGGTCAGCGCTTAACAGCTCTGGTGAGGTGTGACATGAGGTAAGTATGGAGCAGCACCGGAATGAAAGGGCGGGGGAACCGGGAAATCCCCGAGAAAACCCGCCGACCAACGGCATCGTGCGGCACGATTCCCACATGCGAAAATCCGGGGACCGACCCCGCCTGAAATCGAACCCGGATCGCCCTGTTGGCAGGTGAATGGTCTGACCATTCAGCTACCGCGGCCCCCTCGCAGTGGCTAGAGAACTCACCTCCCACCAAGGCGTTCCAGGCTCGATTCCCGGCGGGGTCGGTCTCCGAATTTTCGCATGCGAGAATCGAGCCGCACGATGCCGTTGGTCGGCGGGTTTTCTCGGGGATCTCCCGTTTCCCCCGCCCTTTCATTCCGGTGCTGCTCCATACTTACCTCATGTCACCCCTCACCTGCACTAAAGACCTAGATGTTACAGCCATGTTCTTTAGTTTCTACTGTTTTTGCAATAATTATTTATTTAAATTTGAGAGAAAATTTCATAAATCTGTCTGGCAGTTTGGTTTATAATAATTTTACCGAGGTAGCTAATTTTTTTCAAAGCAGTAATTTATACGGTTTTGACTAAAAAGTCAGTTAATTAGAATTTCGCTAATTACATAATTAACCAGAACCATAATATTTACTGTGTTGAAAATATCAGCCAACATGGAGAAGACGACTTTAAACACAATTGCCATACAGAATCATGATATCAGCTCTCATTTAGGCGTAAAAAATTAACATCGCTAAAAAGGAAAGTAGAAATTAGAGAACAAGGCCTTAAGCCCTGACCAACATCTCTTCACTTCACGTCGGTACACATGAAACCAAGTAAGTAGGATTTACATCTCGTCAGCAGCGAGGCCGTTAACGACGGTGATACGAAATTTGACAATATGACAGGTACTGGGGAAGGAATCTGCCATGACCTTTGATCCAGAACCATCCCAGCATTCGCCTGAAGTTGTATTTATCGAGAACCCACTGAAAACGGAATCATGTAGCCCGGAAATATATCCATGGTCTTCCTGAACTCGAGTCCGTCATAATATCAACGCGCCACTTCCCTCGGTATCAAAATAAGCAAATTTACCCTACAACGTGAAGTAACATTCCCTCACCTACAAGAAAAATTAATTAAAAATTTCATGAAACGTCGAATATTTTCAATGGTACGAGAATTCCTCTTGTACGACTGTGAAATGTCACGAACACGCAATACATATTTATCGTACTACATGCGCAGAAATTCATGCTTATCTCGTAAATGTCAAAACGAATAGCGCGACTTAAGTTTGTTAAGTAGCATTGTGTCGTGTTGAAATACGACGCTACTTAAATGCGTTTCGTACCACGTGAACAAACGTGGAAATGCGCCAGAGTAAAATCAGAGCCATTAAAAGTCGGCAGGCCTTGTCAGATTTCCAGTAGGCGCCGCCTTTAGTTATTCAGTTGCGGTTAGTAATTTGTTCATATATTACCAATTTTTTTCTGGTTGCCTGTAAAACGCCAGTGAAGCAAACACATTACTTTGCTTGAAATGTATTTTGAGAATGAAGCATTCCGTAGTGAATTCCCATTTCATGCTGTAGCTTTAAACTAAATGCAAAACCCTACGTTTAATTTCCTTCGAATTCCTCTCATCTAGCAGATTTGTAATCAAAAACATGATCAGTGGGGTAGGGTAATGGGAATCAGGGATTGTAATCCTCAGCCATTTGTCATGCTTAGAAGGCGAAGGGAAGTTCTTTTTTCTTCGAGAGGATTACTTTTTTTTGTGAGCAGCAGATGAAAATCTCTTCCTTTCTCTCGGTCTCTGCGATTTTAATATAAATAATAGCCACTTCAGAATGTAAGAAAAAAATCACGATTACATATGTTATTATTCTAAAAGATACCAGTTTCGGTAGCTTAGCTCGTTTCTCACACGGTGTGCGCAACTCAAACAAACAGCAATACTAAAAAGAAAAGCGATTAAAAATTGCCACGAAAGAGTCTTTCATTTGACTTGAATATTATGCGGTACAGATGTTCACATATTTTTACAACACAAAGAATTTACAATGTAACATTTGCATGTTTACTAATATACCCCAGTAATTCCTTACGTAACAGAACACTTTGAATATATTCAACAAAAGAAAATATCAATTATACATTTCATTAAATGTTCTTAAAGTTAATTTTGTGGTTTTATAGCTTTTGTCGATAGAATGGGTAGTACGAACACAATTGAAGACCGTCTTTTCAAGAAAGATAGCAGAAAATGTTTTTTTTTTTTTTTTTCGTTGACGTCAGACGTTCAGAACTGAGTACGTCGAAATTTTAGTACCGACATTAATACTTATACTTCAACATTTAGATATGGTGGAGCACGTAACTTTAATTAAGTAGTTTATTGTTATTATACACAGAACGACGGCAACGATATATTTAAATAAATTAATTATTTTGATGTACCATTATTTTTAAAACTAATTAAAAATATAAAATAATTACTTTTATGAAAATAATTTGTGATTTAAAATGAAAAACGTGGGTTGCATGCAGGTGATAATATTAAGGTATGTAGTCAGTAACTATCGCTGAGAAAACTCACACAACAGCTCATATCATATGCAGTGCAATACAGTAAAATTATAATTGCACACACTCGCGCGCGCGAGAATCCATTATATAATATTAGTTAGAGAGCTAGAAAACCTTGCATTTTGGCAACCATAGGGTCACTTTTGCAGGGAGGCTGATATAAACACAAATTTAAATTAGAAACACGTGTTATAGTGGCGACATCGTGTTATTGTGATAAGTTAAGTTAGATTATTAACATTTTGCAAAGCTATCAATCAAATTAATTGTAATATCGCATTACTCTTTTGTATAAAATTACATACGCAATTATTCAGTTTTTTACATGCACTTTCATTTACTCTCTATACCTGCTTCCAGAATTAATTTTGTATATGTGTATTTATATTAACGTATATTGAGATTTTTTTGAAACTAAAAAAAAATGCAAAAGTATCGTATATTTTCTTATTGGCAAATGAGTACGAAAAGAATTGAATGGGAAGTACGATAGTTCACAGAAAATACCGTAAACACTTTCAAACAGCGAGAAAAGTACGTTTCAGAAAACTTAAGTAACTGACAAACTATTCTTCCGCATGTGTCTGTTCGATTTAAATAAGTATTTTTCAAAGCCATTTTTGCTTAATTTTAATCGTCATGGTTATTCATTTACCATACCTAAAACATCAAATATAGACAGTATTTAAGGAGTTGTAGCCATACTCTTATAAATATGTACTTTTTGTACTTGCTGAAATATTTCATGGCACACAAACACTACTATACAAGTTGTTTTAAACACGTGCGAAAAACTATACTGGAAGCGTAACTGCACGAACTCTAACTTCCCTATGGCAGCGAAGTCGTACAATGGCTATCCGAAACTGTTTGAAATCATTTAAATAACCGCGTGACATTAAGAAAATACTGGAGTCACTCTAGCGACCAAATGAAAACTGAGAAAAATTTGACTGTGCTTTAAAACTTAAATATATTATACGTACATTTATTGTTGAAAGGTAAAATTATTTATTACATTACTTAATTAAGGCACAAACAGAATAATTATTAAGATATAAATATATTAATATGTTAGTGAAAAATTTTAGTAAAAAAATAATAAATTTAAATTCTATAATAAACGTATTATTAAAACTCTAATTTTGTTTAATGATTGAACATATAGCCCACTATTTTTCGCGAAACTAATTCCGCAACCGTCTGTTTCAATGCCTAATGTGCAAATAATGAGTTCTGCTTCATGGTTATTGGTTGAATGTATTATTACACAAACGTAGCCCATTTGACTGTACCAACAGGAACAAGGTTACTGCGACACCACACGTCTGTGATCTGCGGGTAGAACCCTAGACGCTGAGAGTTATAAACAGCCAATCACTGACCATGAAGCACGGCTGTATGTGTACACACAAGACATTGAAACAAACTGTTGCAGAATACTTTTCTTGAAAAATCTTCGGCTCTAATTGAACAATTGCAATTATTAATTTAAATAGCAATTGAAGAGGAATTTAACTCGTTTAACCATTTAAATTGTTTTTAACAGAAATTAAAATTTTATGACGACAGAACAGAGTTAAATTGGGTGGGTTGGGGAAAATAATTCAATTAGTCATAGTTAATTATTGATTAATGGACTGAGGTTGCTTTAAAATTGCTTGCGGTGAAAGGACGAGGACGCACATCTGTACGGAATGTTACAAACTTAATTTTCCTCTCATCGCACACGGATTAATACATTAACACGAGGAGGGCGCACTTAAGGCTAACTAGAAATTAAAGGTAGAGAATATTACTACGTTATAATCAGAGTTCTGCCTACAGGCAGGTTTATACACGATAGTTCTCCTTTTCCACCGGTTTTGCACCATCCTCTTCAGGTTAGTGCAATTTCCGTTGACGTCATCCATTATTTTGTATTTACGTCTGCAAACAAGAGATAAAAACTCGTATTTTTATAACAAAAGGGAGCATTTGATAAGAAAAGTAAGGTGTTACGCGGTGAACTAGATAAAGAACTGTGGAAAAGACTGGTAGAGTTCTTTGTTCGGAGTGTACCGCAATACGGAGCTGAGACATGTGAGAGAAAGATGGAAACTTTCGAGACGTGGATGAAGAGGAGGATGAAAAGAGTGACCAATGAAGAAGCACTGAAAAGACTTGACGAGAGAAGAAAAATATTGAGGATTAAAAGAAAAAGGAGAAGAACTAGAGAGGACAAATTGAGATGGGACTACTTGCTAACAAAAGCTATGGAAGGACTAGATTGTGGTTAGAGATTGAGAGACCATTGCTCAACTATTTTATTTATAATTTATTTATAATTACAGTAAAATCGTCTTGTGTGAAACTAAATACAGGGGAAAGAGTAGAAAGAGAGAAGTTAGAAGGATTTAGGAAAAGGACTCTCCCAGATCTGAAGTCACGGCGGCTCGTCCTGGTCGCAGCTCGCTCCTTGACTATGTCTTACCTGGTTCGGAGCCCTGTCCACACTTATCGGCCCCATCCCCTTGACATTTCTCCACTCTATAGTGACTAGTTGAAAATAATGTTCGTAGGTGGAACACCGTGCTGATACCGAGACCTAATTTGTAGGTTGCTCAGTGGCTGACCGCAACGAGGTAAAGTCTTGTGTCATTATTTTACGAAAATGCTTAGATGAGACCCAAGTCAGAGGTTCTCTGTCCTATTTATTGGCCTTACAAGCGGCCATTGTGTTGCGAAAGGTTGCGACACTCAGCCCCACTTGTAACATCAAGTAATGTGTTAATCTATTAATCGTGCTCACACAGATACACAGACGCATATATATATGCATACATATATTCATTTATATATTTATTTGTTGAAATGACTGGGTAATATTTTGTTAAGTAATTATGTTTCACGAAATTCTACATACAAAGATTAAAAATTTTACACTTTCTCATGGCACTCTGGCATTAAACAGAAACAATTTAGAATTTGGTCGAGTTTTGTAAACTGGGTTGGAGCAAGGGCTTACCATTTCATTCAACAAGAGAATGTCAAATATACGGCGAAGTTAAGAGATATTGGTCAGCCCTTAACATCTAGGTCTTTAGCGTTTGTGAAAGGTGACATGATGAGAGTATGGAGCAGTGCCGGAATGAAAGGGCAGGTAAAACGTGAGATACCCGAAAACAATCCTCCGACAAGCGGCATCAATTCCAACTTGCAAAAATCCCGAGACCAAACCCCGTCGGGAATCTAATCCGCATCAGATATGCAAGTAGTGACTTTGTTGGCGGTTCGGAATAAAATGAACATTTAAGAAAACCCTGCTAAAGTTCTACTTTCAGCCAATTCATATCTTTCTGCGCGTAACTACTAACGACAGGAAATTGCTTGTATTATCTCTTGACACGTCACTTGATGTTTAAGCGAGTAAGATAAAATGTGCAGTCAGTATGAATCAATACAGTTTGATAAAAAAAAAGCTTATTAATTATATATCATACAATCATGTGTTTTTCGGTTGATATTATTTCAGTATTGTTGAATTTAAGAAGGAAAATACACTGAAATATATTGCGTAATTTCTCTGCCAACCATGCAAGTAGTACGGGGACAATAGTTTATGTTGAATTATATGCAGTAACGGCTAGTGATATTTTCAAAAGGTTAAAATTTTTAGTGCTCACTTTATCCTGAACGACCTTTACACAGATGGACGGTGTTACACGGGGACTTAATATACACAAAATTTGATGCTAAGTAAGTACGGTAAACGACGGACAAAGCTACGATTTTATAGCGAAAAATGTTCAGGGTACAGTTGGATTCAAGCCTTGTGGAACATCTGCAGCTCTGCTTCATGATAAGTGACTGGATGTCTTAGCTCTCACTTGTATTGGAGTTTTACTAGCGAATCACTGACGTATGCCTAGGGCCATGAAGTTTTCGCGAAAAGAATTTCGCCCCACTTTGTTTCAATGTCTTACGCGCACATCTTCAGTTATTCTTCGTGTTTATTGGCAGTGTGTCTTCGTGAAGCACGGTCGTAGAAGAATAGGTCTGGACACTCGCCTGGAAACTTGACCCCCTTGTTGTTTGGCTGTAGTTCGCCAAGTTACCGATAATGCTATACGTTTTTGGCGCTGTAATCCGGGCAGTCGAGCTCAAACTCCGCCCACCTCCCACTAATATAAACTATTTATCAAAACTTTTTTTTAATCAATTTATGAAATACTTCCTTCGTTCACAATTTTAAATCAGGGCTCCAGAAATCTTTATTTACTTTGTAATGATAGCAATGGAGAAAAGTGGGTGGAGTTTGAGTCCGACCACCCGGATTAGAGCGCCAAAAAGTACGACATTCTCGGTAACTTGACGAACTACAGCCAAACAACAGGGGGGTCAAGCAAAATACATTGTTAGATAAGCGAGTGTCCAGACCTGTTCTTCTACGACCGTGTCGTGAAGTGACATCTCTCATCTGACTGAGCCAATCACAACTAGGTTACAGCAACACCACATACGTATGTAATAAGCAGGTAGAACCTCAAGACACGCAAGAGTTAAATCATCCAATCACTGTCTATAAAGCAGCATTACATATGTGAACGTTAGGCACTGAAACAAACTGGGGCAAAATTATTCTCGCGGAAAGTTCATGGCTCTACGTATGGTGTTACCATAATTCTGACTTGCACAGTCAAATAAGAGGCATGTCTGAACAAAGACAAATTGCCACACACCACGATGCAGAGCTGCCGATCGAAAGGCATTGAAACAAAAGTGTGCAAAAATCTATTTGTGACAAACTCGTGTCTCTAACAATGAGATCATAGGCGTGAGCGGGTTAAATTCAGAGGAGGTATATGCTAGGACAGCGGTTTTTGACCCGAATAGATTCTAGACTGCACCAATCAGAATAAGATTATTGTGACTCCGTACGTCTGTAATTTGCCAAGGCAAGTGAGAGTAAAATCATTCTATCACAGCGATGGCCACATAAGGCATTGAAACCAAATGTTGCAAAAATCTTTTCGCCGTACAATCGTGGTTATACTTATAAAGTATACAAACACCCTAAGCCAAAAAAGAGCGGAGAAATTTGGATTTTTAAATTCCAATAACTGATTTTTAAGGGCTTGCGCCCGAGTTTCTCGGCTTTCGAGAGAATTATTTTTTTAAAACCCATACGAGAGTCAATATCGTAAAATTGCATCGTAACTTTTTGCAAATTGGTTTTACTATGCAATGTAATTTTTCGAGACAAACTGTATGATGAGCATAGTTAATTTACCAATAAAAAGTAAATTTCGTTAATTAACTAATTAACAACTATTTTGCAGTCTTCTGACGCGACAAAATTAGAGCATGCAGTTTAAATAAGCCATAACAAAATTACGAAGTGATTTTACGTTACCGGCTTCTATTTATGTTTTAAAAAATAATTGACATTAAATGCAAAGGGACTCGGACCCATACCCTTAAGGAGATTTCGAACCAAAGTGTTCAATTTTAAGAAATTGTAATAATTTAAGTTAAATTATGCCGTAAAAGAGAAATTCATTCTGCTTTCTAAAAAATTAGTAGGGTTTACTTTAAGTGTTCTGTTTCCGCTGTGACATTATGACAAATTTTTATTGGTGTTTGAAACATATTTTAATTTTTAATGAGTCACAAATTCAATTACACCAACATTTTGGAATCTGATTTATAGGAAGTACTTTTTAACGTTACATACGCGATTCATTTATTATTTCATTAAGAAGTCAACATCAATTTTGGGTAGGGGGGGGGGTGCAACTGCACATCTTGAAACCCCCCTCCCCTTCCTTAGCGCACGTCTATTTATGGGATACCGAAATCAGGAAACTCGTAATTCAATCTAAGTAGTTTTTAGGTATTTTGAGAGACTTGAAAATCACGTTTCTAACAATCGTGCTGAATTTTAAAATTATAGAAGCTTAGTTTCAAGTGTGTTTTCTTTTCGCAGATAACCTAAATATGTATAATTCAAGCGATTTCGTGTAAAAATATTACACGTGATACGCTACAATCTTGCCCATGCCCCAGGACTTCTCTTAAGGAGGTAGTTTCCTGTATTTATTGATTATATGTTTACTTACTTCTTATTAGTTCTTATGACATAATGTTGAAATTCAGAGCCCGTAGTGACATAAACCATTACTTAACAAAATTTTCAATGCTTCAGTGAGCTAACTGTTAGCTTTATTTACTGATGTGAGTGTGAAAACAGTAAATAATTAGTTTATCTGAATTAATGATAACACAGACCAACATAGTAGAGATATGTAAACAAACAAGTTCATAAAATATATCTTAGCACATTCTCTTTTTCTTCGTAGTTTTATTTTTAAACAATTATCACATAATTTATGTTATGTAGTAATCTAACTAAATCACAATATTAAGGAAACTTCCCCTGAAGGTTTCAGCAATTAGTTTGTTCGGGATAAAGTGAACACTTATGTGGGCCATCTTCTGTAGAATACTGTTGAAAATGTATTATTTATTTTGACGTCAGATGATACATTTTGAGCGTGGAATTATTTAAACACTTTGAATGTTCACCGGCCTACGGTGCGAGAGATCCTGGGTTCTAATCTTAGCACGGGTATGGATGTCTGTGTCGTTTACTCAGGTAAACACAGTTTGTAAGCCGTCCACTACTGAACCTTACGGCATAAATCCATGGGACGTTAATAATCACTTTAAAATAAAAATAAAACGTTGAATGATAAATAGGTAGCTTTGCTTGTATTATAAAGTGGCAGGAAACTATAAATAATCTAAAAAATAAATAAATGACTAGCGTTTCAAAAGCGCTCACTTCATCCCGAACCGAGTAAATCAGCCTGGGGGATTCTCCACGGCCTGCGAGCAGTGGACGAAGACACTCGTTGACAATCGTATCTCAGTCGCGCCAGGTTATTGTCTCTTGCGCCCCCCGGGGGAAAAGCTATTGTCTTCGGAGCCTCACAGCGCGTCGTCCCTCGGCAACTGCCATCGCCGCCGCCACTCAGTATGGAAATCAAAGGTAAACACATTCCCTCAGCTTACGTCAACTCCTCCGCCATAGGTTTCTGCGCACCCAGGAATCGCATTATAGCTTCTGTGATGACGGGAACATACCCCTAAGTGACGACCCTGTGAAGACGCTACCTCGCAGTTCTCATGGGTCGACGCAGCTTTGAAGGCGTTTTAGCTGGTCCTTGGCTGTTCAAGTACCGAGTCCTACCTTCGAGGAAAATCTCATCATGACATGATGGATGTATTTTATCATGAGAATATCACAGTCTGTTGTATACGTGACCCCGCGTCATTAATGTGGAGTGTCTTCCCACTAGCTGAATTTTCCGTTTATAAATCATATTATTTCATTGTAATACAAAGAACGTGGCACTGTAGCACTTAAGCACTTTGGAATGCATTATGTATCTGTCATAACTGTTTACATATTGCATTACCTGACGACTTTGATAAGGCGAGAATATATTACTAATTAAAAATAATGATGTCTAACTTATTACTTCACTAATATTGGCCATATATTATGAATATATTCATTGTAGCAAAGGAAACGTGGTTTAGTACACATGTTAAGGATTTTTAAACAAGGAAGCAGTGAAAAAACAGTAATACCAACTATACTTGTGATATATCACCTTAATCACAGTTGAGGTAGTAACACATATGAGACCACCACAACTTCGTGGCACTACAACGGAGGACTGCAAATATTTACTTGCTTAAATCGTTGTTAAAGTCGCTAGTGTGTGTTGTTCTCGGTTTTCCCACTGCTAAAGACCTATTGGTCTACGACATGCCAAGTACAACTTCTCTATTAAAGAGTTACAGCAAACAGTATAATCCAAATTCGAATAAGATTGTTATGAAGAAACGTATCAGAAATATTATCTGAATCTCACAATACATATCTTTACTATAAGTTTAATTTACGAAATGCATAATGATCTCGAACTCAAAACATAAAACCTTACCAGGTGGTTTCCAAAGAAATTATTATGTCATTGTAGTGGTTTACAAGAAAGGAACAAAGCAGAAGTAATCTACATCTAAGGCACCGCCATTTTATTATATTATTAAAATTGATTAAGAATTAATAATACTACGTGAATATCCAAATTGACAGAACACGTTAATGACTTAATTATTTTTAATGATGTCTCCCATACTTTGGAGCTGTTTCAGGGCACAGATTGCTATGTCATGTGTGTCAAATGATTTTTCATGCAAAACATTTTAGTGGAGTTTCTATACTGACCTCAAAAATGTTTTCTATATTGACTGGGCCAGTCTGCATCACACTCTGTAGTATTAATTGAAAAATATCGACACTGCACTGAGAAAAAGGACTTGTTGAGTTAACCAAACATTTGTTTGTATATGTGCAACCAACAATGTAGTGTTGATCCAAACAAATATTAAGTTGAACGCCAGATTTTGTTAAATCAACAATGTTGAATTATTGTTTCAATATATGGTTTAATTATTTTAACTGAGATTATGAAGTAACATGACTGCTTTGTTGATCTAACAAAATATGGTTGTCAACTAAATTTTTGTTTAAAACAACACTACATCGTTGTTTGCACATATATAAACAAATATTTGTTTGAATCGACCCATTTTTTTCTCAGTGTGATGTTACAGCGCTGTTTTCTAGAGTGCAGCATGGCAAAGAAGGCATCTTGGAATCATTTGTATCACGTAAAATATTATGCCTTAGACTATACAGGAAATACATCTTGAATCTATATTCTGGTCTGTAATTGGAGTGATGGAAACAATATCAGTAAAGGTTTTAAGTACTCGAAAGTTTTATCCCGTACTGAAATGACTTTTTTTAGCAGTACTAATCTAATAATACCGTACGTACTGAAAAAAAAAGACTAAATTATTTGGTGTGGTGAATAGAGTAATGTTCCGGTTGCTGCTGTACATGTCCTTTCATTTCAAGCGAATTACGTAATTAAAGTGAAGATATATTTTAAGGAAGCCACAGCACTCGCGTGTCTGAAGCGAGCTCTTCCCTACTCGGAAATGACAGGCTGCGACTGCTGAGTGTGATTCAGATATTCCAGCTACTTCCCTCCTGCCGTTCCCTCTCCTGTCATTACTGCCCCCTCCTCTCCTAGGGTCCCGACCCCTGCGCGCATTCTTCGGTGGAAATGAAATACTTGAGATGAATAAAACCCATCGTTGGTCTACTTCACGTTATTTGCCTTCGTATCTTTCCCTTCCCTTCTTTTGGGCATTTCTCCCCCTTCAAACTTGGCGCTGGATGGGATCAGGAACAGCTTAGCGTCTGTTGCAAACAGTTGCACGATGCGGATACCTTCCTCCCCCCCCCCACACACACAAGATAGCATGTCAGTCCTCCCTCGAGGAGCCACTTGTGATCCGACTTACTCTGCAGGAATGCTACAATTTTCTCTCTGAAGGGAGGAGTGGAATGACATTTTATCTCCCGCAACAGTTTCCTTTCCTTGACCAGGAGACGCATTTTGAAACCAATATCACTGTCTCTGTGTTTGATTTCTGGTCATTATTGCACCTTCGATGGAATTTGTTTCGAGCCCTAGGTGAATTCTGGTACCATCCACCAACGTATGTTTACAGTGAGTGTTTCGTGGAATTTCATTAGAACTCCTACGACTAGAGCCCACGATATTTATAGAAAAGAATTCTGCAACAGTTTGTTCCGATGACTTATGTGCACATATGCAGCTCTGCTTCATGGTCAGTGATCGGCTGGTTTAAACTCTCTGCCGTCTAGGGTTCTACCCGCTAATCACAGACGTGTGGTGTCACTGTAACTCGTGTTCCTGTCGGCACAGTCAAATGAGCCACGTTTGTGCAGTAATTAGAGATGACGGTTAGAGATGTTGACTAGAGCAGATGATTTATCGCGGGGAATCTTGACTGTTGGCTGGGTTTCAACGCACGTTCAGTTTACCATAAGATGACTGGCTTTCGCTTTTATGTGGAGCTGTTGCCTTATTTGACTGAGCCAATAAGAATCCCGCTGTTGTAATATTTGATGCCTATTATTGGTTTGCATACAGCTACGTTATGTCAGACGTACATCACCTAATCATATGTGTTGTAATTAACTACAGCATTTTCAAGGGTATGTCGGCACTAAACATTTTCGAGATATACCATCCTCTCTAGTTATAGCGTAATAGTAACCAATTACATATTTATCTACTAAAATATGCAGCGTAGGCTATATTGTCAATTGTTAGTGGTAATGCGTGTGCGTCAAAGAACTAACGGGTGATTAATTAATAGTTTCCTATTTACGTGGTATAGGTTTATTCCTACTAGGAAAAACATTTCCGTAACAACAAAAGTTACATTTAATTATTGACACACATAAAATAATACAGTTTTGCTAAACAATGTTTTAATACGCACGATACATTAGCAAAACACATTTTTCTTTCATAAGCGACGTATTTAGTACGGTGGTTCATTAAAATTACACGTGACAACTTAAAAAAAAAAAAAAAAATAAAAAAAACGAAAAATATGACCAATACTTACAAACTTCTTTATGTTTCTTATCTGACTCAAACTGGTAATATCTTCAGCATGACGCTGGGAATATTGGCTGGCAGAGCTTCGTATACTATCCGACTGCTCACATCCACATCACTGTTGCTGTTTTGAAATAAAAACAATGGAGTTGTAAAGAAATTTACTCAAATATAATTATTTACATAAAGTATTCCGCTTTTCCACACTCAAGTATCAATTATGAAATTTCGAGAAATTTCTTTCAACTTGGCGAAACTGCACCTCTCCGCCTACCAACAAAGACTGGAACAGTTGTTACACAAAGATCACAGCTATTATTATTTATTTACTGTTACCTTGGTTAATAATTTAACAAATGCCAAGCTAGTAGCTGATTGGCTCTATTTATTCAGTGCGATTGCAAAAGAACTATTTCCAACTTACAATGATTGTCAAAAGTGATTTCTTAATGTTTATGCCTATTTCATCTTCGCCGTTTGCCAAATGTGGAATAACATAGGTCGTCGTTAAACCACACAAGAAACACCATTTCACTTTACACGCGCATAACTTCACATTCCCTTGCCACTGATGTTGGTAAGAAAAATAAGTTATGTGGGCTTTACGTCTCGTCAACAGCGAGGTCAACAGAGACGGTGACACACAACTCTGGTACAGTGACAGAAGCCGGAACAATGAAAAAACAGTATAGTTGTAGGTACCATAATTCTGTTAAAACAGGGATAACATAACAGTTTGGTTATCGGTGCTTTGTGAACAGTTCCTTCAACAAACTGTTTTGTAGAAGAAACAAAGAGCCTTGTTGATTTTACAAACCAGATAGTAACTTCTTCAAAACATATTGTTGAAAGAACTGTCCAAATGGTACCAACTGGTTTCTTGTCCCTATTTTAATACAAGTATGGAAACTTCAACATTACTTTTTTCTCAGTGTAGAAGAATCGGCCATGGCCTTTGTTAAGGAACCATAACAGCATTCCCCTGGAGCGATTTCGGGAAACAATAGAATATCCGAAATCAGAATGGCCGGAGTCAGTGATCGGACCCGGGGTTCTCCCGAATGAGAGAGTAACCTGCTTCCGTGGCGCTACCTCGCTTGGTAATGAATTTGGTAACTTGTGAAGAATGTAGTGGCGCATGGGTGAACTTGATCAAAGAATTATGGGTGAGACTGAACGAAATTGAATGTGGATGCGCGAGGAAGCTTTGTGCGGTGATTAAGATTTGTCTTTGATTTTTTATCGTATTTAAGGGCGTTCAGAAGGAGAAAATTGAATTTTTTATTTGAATGAGATGGCGTTATTATTGTAGATGTTGCTTTGAATTAATTTTCCTCTTAGACAAAATTATCTCAGCCAGTTTACCCGTAATATTTGCATTTCTTTCTTTCTTATCCACTGCAAAACCCAATTAACAAAATGAAATTAAATAAATTACATTGGAAGTACACATCGCAGACTACTATTTGACGTATGTAAAAAGCATTACAAAATTTGTTATAGAAATTGTTGGTAAAAATTAAAAATTTGCAGTATTTCTTTTATATACAAAAATATTTTGTAACTGGTAACTTCAAGCAGTCACCTGTGATTTGTACAGAAGTTTAAATGAGATTAATTTAATTACGATCATGGGTTTTCGCTATTCACAAAAACGAATAAGGAAAATTCAATTTTTTAGTCTGGAATGACATAACGGGAAAACTGGCAGAATTTATGAATTTATTTTGGAAAGAGGAGAATTTATTTGTCGAGTAAGTTCTACAACACTAACAAAATTTCATACAAAAATAAAACTACGCCTTTCCCTTTTTAAACCTCTTTAAAAGGTACTATACAATTTTTTGTGTGATTTGTACTTTACAGTGAAACTTACTTTCGTCGTAGTAAATATGCTAACTATGGTACCTTCAAATGTTAATACTTTTGACTGCAAGGTTTAAATTTACCGAATCAAGATATTTGTTATAAGACCATTTAGTGAAGAAAATAATACGTATAGTTAAGTATTTAAATCCTTGAGTGTGATAAATTCAGTGATACTTCGCAACTTCTTCACCAAAGTGCACCAAATTAAATATTTTGAGTCGGTAAATATTTCCCGTGCAGTCAGAATATCACTATTTGACGGTATTTTACGCTTACATGGACGTAAGAATCTCAGTACATGGTACGAGACCATGGATACAAGCATGTGTGCCATGAAATTCGTACGTATTATGGTGATACGCGAGAAATAACTAATGCATCAATTTCGCTGGCGTATAGCTCGTTTAACATAACCGTAGCAGTGAACGTACGTTGATAAATAATGTGTGAAAAATAGTGGAAACAATATGACTTATTCGGTTACAATACTCGTAATTTCTAGCACGACTTCTGACAGGTTTTTTTTATCAAGGACGTGTGCTATGCCTTGCTATAAGCTACGAATGGAAAAAAATTGGTCCACAATTTAATCAAACATACATTAAAATAAAGTAAAGTCACTTTACGTAGTCTGTTGTGTGTCGTTAATTCAGTCCGCCGAGCGTTATATAATAAATTATTATTAATATATTTTCATTGCAGAAGAAATATTTTATCATCTAATTCAATGCATGAAAGCTAAAAATACTTTCAAATGAATATACTTCAATGACACTGAAGATAAATAGCTAGTAAGATAATTTTATATTCTCAGGACTGCAGAAATGTAAACATAGATTTTAAGTTCGTTTAAATTACTTTTTATTTACAGAAAAAAAACGTGGTTTTACATTGTGTATTTCAATAAGAGTATTGAAATAAAAAAAACGTATAATATAATTCGTTTCGGCTTACTTATTTAAAATGAGCTGCATAAACATTTATAAAACTATTCACAAATAATTCCTTTTCTATGTTCTATCCCTCATAATTTTTTCAGAAAGTGAGAACCGAAATAATGCTCGTACGTTTCGTTTCGAGTCAGCTTCAGACCTGTCATTTAAGGAAGATCAGTACCTGACATCTTCGAATTCTTGAATTTTCGCTGTGAGTTCTTTACAATGAAATGTGTTAAAATTTCCCGTCCAATAGGGCGCATATAGATATTGCCTTGTAAAGCGTTACACATTACTTCACATACCATTCCATACCGTGTGAGGTGGTGGGACGGTAACATGTTGAACTCGCATTCTGGAGGACCCGGGTTCGATCCATGGCACCAGCCGTTCTGATTTAGATTTTCCATGGTTTATCGAAACCGCTCCAGGCGAATGCTGGGATAATTTCTCAACAAAGGCCATTGCCGACTCCTCTCCCAGCTCCTGTCATTCTACCAAGTTGTGCATCAGCGTCTCTATGATCTCTCTGTCGACGAGACGTAAAACCCACTTACCTACGAACGGTCTCTGATACAGTACATCTATAAACAACAGTAGTCATCCAATACAAACAGTGTATAATGTAAGGAACTATTACGTCTGCCTTGTCGAAGCATAAGACGTTATAGAAAATATGTAAGCCGAATGAAATGTGGAAATTTCATTATTTAAAAATGTCAGGTACTGATTCCCTTTTAAACCTGAATTATTTTTCTGCTTTCCGGACGAAAATGCTGAAAACATTTTTTTTAGTTTATACAGAACCCAACAGATAGCACCATGTGCAAAACCACAAAATAGGCATACAAAACTGTTCTTAAAATTTTTATAACTAAATGACTTTGAATTTTTTGTGAAATTTTAATGGTCACATTTGTGTCCGCCAGGTAGTAAATGGACGCTAGTTTTTTTTTTTTTTTTGTTTTTATGTTTGTGTGACGGAAACGGGGAAGTCGATAAGTCGAATATAACACAACACGCCTGTTAAGCAATTCATCTCGACTCTAAGCGTGGAGTATTAAACTAGTGTGCAGTGTTTTTGTGTTAACAGTGTTTTTGTAGTAACTGTTTTTCAAAGGGACTTTAAGTGACGACCCTGCTATTTTATTTGGTGAACGTATGTGGTAAAGTCCAATGCAGGTTTCTATGGTTTTGTTTTACGATAACCGTTGGTATTTTTTTGGCAATAGCAAGGTAAAATGTCATTTTTAGTATTTTTGAGGAAGTTGGAAAACACGTTTTTAACTATCAGACTGCATTTATAAAATCGCATTGAAACAGTTTCAAGCGTGCCTTATTTTCGTAGATAAACGCATTTTAATATTTTGTAATAGTTACACAAGAAAAAAATACAAGCTACGGCACGTCTCACGCGCCTATCCCGCTGAGCTGGCTTTGCCGAAATTGATGTCCGCTTCGCTAATTTCGAAGCGCACAGATACGCCTGCGTCAGCGATCATCGGTGAGAACACGCTCCGACGACTGCATTATGCGCCATCTCTGTTTCCTGCCCAAGTGACTCGCCTAGCAAGCACTGGGGATCTATTCTATGTAACTTCACAACTGGTAAAGACATTTACATGTGACTATCTTTCGAGAGCGGCAGCGATTAAGATAAGTCACTTGTGAATGCCTCTACAGGTGTCCAGTGGCGGCTCGTGGGTTGTTGCCAGGTGGGGCTGCAGCGGAACTGTACACTCTTGATGAATGCGCGGTAGACCAACGACCATGAAATATTTGCCGGCTACTGTAGTTCATTCGCCGAGATATGAGAGTTGTAGTTTGTAAACAAGAGTGCGTGATAGTGGTATAAGTGGTAAGGGGTGTACAAGCTACTAACCAGCGCGCGCTGCTGCAGTGTGACGAGAGTTAAGTTGGTGACTGGTCAAGCGAGTGTTCGTATTGTTTTCTGATAGTGTCGAACGTAAGTAAACTCATGTACGCCCAACTAGGGCTGTTATGTACTGTTTATTTACTTATCGATCGTAGATCGTGATACATATGTATGTTCGGTATAGTAATTATATTTCAACACGTGCAACATGAATGACATCAATTACATCTAAACTTCGCAAATGTCTATAAAATAGTTGGTGTCTACATACCTATCCTACGTGACGGTTTTGTTAAAAGTATGATATCAATATCGTTAACTCGGAATGAAAGTATTTAAACAATTATTTTACGGGTTCCATAACAATGTCAGTTGCACAATGCCGATGGTATGATAGTAACGAGGGCTTTGCTAATTTTAATGAATATCTATAACTTAATTACATCGATTATTATCGTAAATATTATCGAGAAACGCTATGCACCAAACATCGAAAATGTCAAAGTCGAGGTTTATCAATATATAGGTAACAGCCGTCCTGTAAATTTCTCGGGGTTCTACAACCTATCTTATTCACACTCATAGGTTCCCACGTCTTTGTGTTCATACTCGCCTAAATACCATCAATTCGTGCATGGTATTCTACGCTCAATACCTGTCTGCCACTACACGTGGCGAGCATTCCGGACACCCCTGATTACAAACTGCAATCACGTGAACACTGCGTGTTTTCATTGACAGACCTTACATTTGATCACGTGCAAGTGCTTCGCGCGCTCTCACGTAGTGGTACGTAATTCAACGCTAAAAACATTTATCTATAACTGTAGGTTTCTTGAAGCCAATTTGCGAAATTTAATAACATTAAAATCCTTGACAGTAGTTTTGGCCAACATTTTAAACAAAATAGCCTTCAGTGTTACGAACTTCTGAGGCACAATCTATGACGCCGGAACCTCGTACATTTAACTGCGGCGCAAGAGATCACGGGTAACGAATTAGTAATTTTGTATAAATATTTATTCATAAAGTTGGCAAGTACTATTATCTAGGATTGTCATTGAGTATTTGAACCATATTGACTTCAAAAAAAGCGTAGAAATCAATTGATGTTTTCAGCATTTATTTATCTACCACGCACTCTTAACGCGAATAGACAGTAGATGTGTTGTGACCACTCAGTAGTAAGGTGCACCTGCACATCAGCGTGTCAGTGGCTGTAGAGTCAACCAGCGCGCAACCCTGTACAGCTCTTGGCAACTGCAGCCCTACCTGGCAACAACCCACGAGCCGCCACTGCAGATGTCCAGTAACCACCGCGTAATAAGTGAGTGTGTGAAATATTTTGGTCAGCGCTTAGGTCTTCAGCGCTGGTGAGGGGTGACACGAGGTGAGTGTGGAGCAGCGCCGGAATGAAAGGGCGGGGGAAACGGGAGATCACCGAGAAAACCCGCCGACCGACGGCATTGTCCGGCACGATTCCGTCATGCGAAAATCCGGGGTCCAACCCCGCCGGGAATCGAACCCGGATCGCCTTGGTGAGAGGTGAATGGCCTGACCACTCGGCTACTGCGGCCCCATCGAGAAATAAGAACACCACGCGAATCCTGGAGTGAATTGGAGACAAAAACATATAGGCCGTTCAAAATAAAGTGAGCACTGCTTAAAGTTTTCTTTCGGCCGTTTTGCAGCAATGTTTACTATTTTTATATGATAAGTTCCACATAAATATAACTCAGTGTAAACGTTTCAAAACTCTCAAATGCTCACATATATTGGTCCAACAAAACATATTTTTAATTAATTACAAATTCTGCTGTGTGCTCAGTTAATAGTGAACAGCCTATAGTGGTAAAATGATGTAAGACATTTTTGTGCACTATGTGGAAAATTGCACGGATAAAGTCCCCTCTTGCAATCCACACCTCGATATTATTGTATGTAAGGTACCTGCACCCAATATGGTCCAGTTCTCAATACGGCCCACTAGTCGCCATTGTGTTGTAATGCCGAGATCGATGTGGGATTGATGCACATTAGTCTACAGTGCGATCATACACCATCCATAAATATATGTTGTACATCATTCATGTGTTATATTAGTAACATAATTAATGAGTTAGACACTAATGATTGTTGAACCTTAAGAGTGCGTTGTATATAAATAAATGCTGAAAACATAAATTGATTTCTACGTTTTTTTCGAAGCCAATGTGGATAAAATACTCAAGGACAATCCTAGATAATGGTATTTGCCAACTTTATGAGTCAATATTTATCCAAACTTATAAATTCGTTACGCGTGATCTCTTGCGCCGCCTTTAAATGCACGAGGTTCCGACGTCGGAGATCACGCCTCATAAGTTCGTAACACTGGAAAAAATTTTGTTTAAAACGTTGGCTCAAACTATTGTCTAGGATTGCTATTGTTTAATTCTCGCGAATTGGCTTCAATAAACCTACAATTATAGAATAATGCTGTTAGCGTAGAATTATGTACCACGCCTCTTAATCAGGCCATATTCGATTAAGGTACCTTACGTTACGTCAAGTTAACGTAGTATGATGTTTTGGATGCTCGAGATTTCAACCTGCAGGAAGGCTAATTCTACTACAGGTTAGGAAGATAAACGAATTTCTTATGGACGAGTTTGGCGAGGGAAAAATTCTGCCGTCAGTTGCGCTGGTGTCGGGAAAATAGGGTTGCGAACTTTGCCGAGGTCGGTAACGAGGATTCACGAATGTGAATGCAACAAATGATTGTGTATACGGTCTTGTAAGACAAACGAAGAACAGAAGAGTCTCACGAAAGACGTTAAACTACATTCGTGAGTTCTCGGTACCGACGTCGGTAAAGTTCGTAGCCCCCTGTCTTATAGCAGCCCAACTATCGGCAGAATCTTTCTCTTGCCAAACTAATTATACTGAGTTTCCTAACCTGTAGGAGAAATAACCTTACCTGCCTCCATTATATGCATGTCAGACCAACAGTAGTAAGATAAGTAAGATATCTGTGGAGCACACGAGGGGACTAACCACACTGTTAAAATTTTCCGTAAATTCACGAAAATATTTACAGAAAAGTACTGCGATTATACGGAAGTGCCATCCGTATTTTTTTTTTGTTTACGGAACTTTGACCGTATTGTCAGTTTACGGATGTTTGACAGTAACTTTCCATAAATTTGTGGAAATATGTTTCTCTAATTTTAAGGAATATTTTATTATGATTCTTTAAAAAAATGCTGGTATTAATGAACATATATGTTGGCTATTTTAAAGTTGGTCTACTTACCATTGCATAGAACTCGCACATTGATGATAGTTTACCGTGCTATAATTGTTAGAGTGTCTGCCAAAGAATCTTAAGGTAGTGGGTTAAAATTCCGGCAATTTTGGTAAAATTTTCAAGTTACTAAATAGTACGTAAAGATCTCGAGGAAAACAAGACAAACAAGAGCATTTCGTAATTCTGGAAAATAGAGTTACAGTAATTAAAAGAAATCAAATTTTTATGAGGAAAACAAATTGTCAGTAAGTTTGCGGAGGATTCCTTTACCAAACAACACTGAGTGTCAGTTGTTTTACGAAGAATTCTGGATAGTTATTTGAATGTGCTTTTTCGTAATTTCACGGAAATTTTTTCTAACAGTGTGCAGTGCTGTGTTGCCACGTTCTACACGTCAAATATCATTGTAAAACATTTTGCCAATAACAGTTCACTCTCCGATTTAGCTCAGGATTAGCGTGCTGTTTTAGTTATGTGTATCTTACTGGACATCCAGAATCGTATTGTCTAATAGCCCTCTTCACAAGATTATCATTATGCTTGGCAACATTGTACGCTGTGCTCTGAAAAAATCCATTAAGCTTAATTATTTTATCTCAGTTTTCACAGCGTGTTTAGGAATTACTAATAATTTAAATTCACTTCTAGTAGTGTAAAGTTAGTGTACTGTGATTACAAGATATAGCTGCACTGATACTGTGTTAGTATTTACGGCCAAGTGATGGCAACACGCATATTGTATTGATTTGGTTTTCACGTCGACAGGGAAAGTTATTATACACAGAGCTATAATATACGAAACATACATAAAAATTAAGGGGAAATGAAATAATGTATCTTTGTCTCCTTCCCAGCAACATTTCATTCAAATTTGGTTTCCAACGATGATGGTAGTCGAAAGTAACTTGAGTATGTCGGCCATTTTAATAAATTATTTTCTCGTAACAACACTCTGGAACTCGATTTTTATGTAAAGAGAGTCTCAAGACTTTTGAAAGACAGCCTCAGTGTCAAAGTTATACAGCAGCAAAAGTCAGACGTAGTCAACCTATTTGTAAGGAGCACAATATTAAATTTTGGGCACAGTTTATAAGATTAAACCTTGACTGATTTTATGAAACATGGCTGGACTTCATGAAATAAAATTCCGTTTCGGAAAAATAAACTGAAACTTTGTCATGAGCACTTGTGAACTAGTTGTCGTATTATTGCACAAGAGAAAGTTTGAGTTTTGGGAATTTCAATTCATTATTATTAACCTATAAATATTGGAGGAAGAGTAGAAGCTGCATTTCATTTAAAAGAGGAAATATTATTTTTTTTCCAGTGATAGACATAGCTCAGCTCATTATCCAAATTTTTAGGGTTATGACCGTATTAATTTGACAGTGCAACAAAATACGGACCACATCGTAAAGGCAGTTATCCAGTAACTGTATATGTATTGAGATCGTATAAGGAACTGAAAAAAAATCAGAGAATAGGACTCCGGGGTGCTTCACTGTGTGACGTTGCCGATATTTACGATAACGATGCAAATTACAAGACGTAGCGATGTTCCAGTTTACACGTTCTTGAAACGTTGTGAAATATATTAAAGAAGCGTTTCCTGTGACCCTCTCATGCTATTCCTTTTGGGCACAAGTTTGAATTCAGACAACTGTAAGTTCGTTTTAGTTTCACACTTGGGACTTGACTTATTTGACAGCTTCTATAGGGCGCCGAGCATAACAATAAGCGTACAGAAGCAACTAACTCTCGGCCAATCACTGTGTCAGCGAGCAGCCAATGTGAAGCCACTGCCTGCTACAGTACACAGGTATTCTCAGAGGCTAACCTACAGGTCTGTGAACCCGTGAATTTTCCCGCTCTTTTTCAAAGAGATGAAAATTGAGCTCCCTGTACGATGTACGAAATTATTTAAAACTGAAGTAAAAACTTTTTGGAAAAACCTGCTCTGTGTGATGGTGAATTTTTACGTTACTTAAACTAGTTCCAGAGCTCGAGTCGTCATTGGTAGGGGTAGGAAGTTTTCGCGAAAATATTTTCGCACTACTTTGTTTCAACGCCTTTGTTGCACAACTGTAGTTCTGCTTCATGGTCTGTGATTGGATGTTTTAACTCACAGTATCTTGGTGTTCTCTCAGCAAATCACTGACGTGTGCTGTCTCAGTTAAGGCCTCGCTTGTTAGTTTTGCAATGGTTTCAAATATACACACACACACACACACACACACACACATATATATATATATATATATATATATATATATATATATATATTAAACGGAAATTAATACATATATCGAAAATTCATTCTTACAGTTTTAACATTTATATATCATCGTTTGTATCTGAATTTTTCTGTTGCAGTACACCGAAAGGGTTTTCAGATTTTGGCCTCTGAAATATCACATATTTTGTTGTCAAAATATGACGAAATTAAGGAAAATATTTTTTTTTTCTCCAATAACCATGAAGTACAACTGTAGATATGCACGTAAGGCATTGAAACAAAGTGGTGCAAAAATATGTTTGCGAACACTTCCGGTCTCTAGTCATACGCACAGACTAAACAGTAATACAGACGTGAAATGACGTGTCGGCTCCTTTGATACGAGCGAACTTCACCGCTTATTGGCTGCCCGAGGTTGTTGATACAGCCCCGCGTATGATTGGTTCCTGCATGTTACATCAGGCTTCCTAATGGCCTGGCTGCCGGCTAGCGGGGCAGTCGCCTTATGTTGATTAGCAGCCATGTTCCCGGCCAAGGAAGCCATTTTACTAGCGTGCGTGACTGAGTTCGCAGTCCTACCAGCTATTTCACTTCTGTATTACTAAATATTCTGTGTCATAGGATACGTCTTCAGGGCGACCGCCTGGTGAAGGGCGTGTTTGGGTGTGAGGCGAAAATCAACGAGTCGCTACGGGTGACGTCGGCCGGCACGTGCACTGTGATATCGCCTCTACGCCCAAAGTCTTAAGCGCACGCGCAGTATCCCCGCCGTAACTTTTTTTTTACTACGGGACCCTGTCATTTTGTTGAACACGTCACTGAAGGGAAGGCAAGTTTACATTTTATACCTCAATTTCGAACGAATCCTGTTCATGTACTCTGAGAAGCAACCATCTGAAGAAGTCGGTTTTAGCCTATTTCGTGGCCTTTAAAATTAAACTTTCATTGTGCGTGACATTTTAAAAGTCATATTCACGCATAGTTTGATGAGTGTTTCTCTTTTGTAGTTGAATAGTGTGAACGCCCATTAACTAGTATCTGAAAAAATAAAAAATAAAAAGGATAGCGTATTTCCGAACAAGTTACACGCAAGCGGTGGCTCTATAGGCTGAGCAATATGTTATGTTGAAATTACTCATTTTCGTATAATAAATCCAGCGTGTCTAATTATTGGTAATGCATCTTTATATGGACATTATTTTTACGATTTGGTACGTAGTATTGTACCTCATTTGTAGAATGTGTTTTTCAGTCTTTATTATACGGTGTCTTCATTATTTCATATTTACCCTTAAATGTATCGTATAGACTACCTCTCATATGCGCAATAACGAAAGGTAATGCAATAAGCTGGCACATTAAATAATTTTCAAATAAAACTTGCCGAATCTTGAATCAGTATGCATTTAAGACAAATCCTGCATGATTGCTGACACGGGCTCTTACGACCACTGGTCGCTACGCGTTGTTTACGGGAATATTGCTTTTAAAATTTCAAACCAAACATGTATCGTACAACCGTTACTTATATATTTACATATAGAGAAATATATATGTTGAAAATAGTTCTTTTTCATGTAGCATAATTTTTAAAAGCAATTTTACATATATGTCTATAACAATATAATTTAATAAAATTGCTTTTAAAAGTCAATATTTAGTCAAATAATGCACTTTTTGCTTTAAAAATAATATAGTGCATAGTGACAAATTTTCAACTCATCTGTGTAACCGTTTTACAATACCTGCTATCATTAAGGAGTTGAAATAATAATAATAATAATAATAATAATAATAATAATAATAATAATAATAATAATAATAATAATATGGAATTGTAACCCTGTTCCTTCGTAGTACATAAATAATTACAAAACACGTTTATTTTAAATTGTTGCTTTTCGCCAATTTCTTAAGCATGTTTTTTGTCACAGTGATTTTTCTTTCTTCGCCGTGCAATTTCTAACGCCGAAATTTTGTTCGCATGTTTCCGGCTAAAAAATAATGCCCAACTAATGCGTCACTGTGACGAGATGGTTTATCGTAAAAATGTCGAAACATATTACTTAAGATTACTATAGAACAGTGACGGCTCGTGGGTTGTTGGTAGGGCTGCAGTTACCAAGGGTTGTGCGCTGGTTGACTCTACAACCACTGACACGCTGATGTGCAGGTGCCCTGAGTGGTCACAAAACATCTAGTAGCCGGAAAATATTTCAAGAGTGTACAAAACAGGTACGTGTGTATAGTGATCTGCTATTTTTTGCAACTTGCGTTCTTGCGTAGTTCATAAACCCTGTCTAACATTCTTGGTGTCATCTTTTTCATATATATATATATATATATATATATATATATATATATATATATATACCCGTAGATTACCAGCGTGGTAGGTCCTCAACTTTTTGCATGTGGAAAACGTGACTGACGTTGCCATTGACCAGCGAGATTTGTCGGGGAACTCCTACTTCAACAGACGCCTTTACAAAAAAAAAAATGTATCAAATATTTGCTTCAATGGGATAAAATAAATATTATTTAGTTACGACAGCAAAATATTTATAATATCTTCATATGTTTCTTGCAATGAGACTTAATAACGTACTGTACTGTTGTGGACACACGTAATCGCAATATTATGTCGTCCCAGAAATCTTAGAATGAAGCTAAGAAAAACTGTGTTGTTTTGTGTCTTCATCGTTGTGTCGTCTAGTCTGTTGTCTGTGCCGTCGTCGTTGTAATCCTGTCTTGTGTCTATTATTGTATTCGTACCATTATTGTCTTGCTTGTGGTGTCCTGAGTTTTACAGATTATTTTGTTTTGTATTTAGACTGTTATTTTGGACGTTTATTTTATTTTCCTTTATTCGTTGTTGACTTATTATTTGTGGTATATTTCAAGTTCTGTTGTTTTGGTTTATGAAAGTGTTCAATGCATCCAAACTAGGCTTGCTCTCTTATTAGTTTTTTCTTAGTTTTATTCTAAGATTTCTGGGATGATATAATATTGCAATGGCGTATGTCCACAGTAGTACTGTAAACATACTATTCTTCTCACCAGAACAAAATACGAAAACAACATGCCTTATTTGTTGACCTAACGAAGGATATAGTTTTATTTGGCAAAGTACACATGCCTGTGGATAGAATATCATATTGTCGTTTATGTAATTAATTTGTTGGAAGTTCAAATATGTCTATTTTTTTTTGGTTCAACTATCATTTAATATTTGTGAACGCTCTGGATTATCGTACCTCGAGAGGTATTTGGCTATTTCAGCGAGTATTAGCATTAAAACTATGTTTGCAAGTGTGATGTCCGTAATAAATACAAGAGTTCCATGCTGCCTTCAACTTTAATGCAACCAATTCCAACATTACATTCCTTCCTCCTCTCATGACAAAACGTACCAAAGAATACAATACACATTGGTAAGTCAACTCCAACTCTGTACACTACTCTACCATACACTACACCATCTTACACGCATACACTACAGTAAGTATACCAACTGTGGAAAATTTCGGTGCTGACAAACACGATAAGTACAGAAAACGAAAAATAATGAGGTAAGACTTGCGTATCTACATCTGCGCAAATGTCTAGAATTTTCTGAGCACCTACTGTAATATATACAGTTGGAATTCATATATTGCAGATGTTAATGTCTTAAAACCATGTATCTATTGTTTATTTGCTAGTTGTATGAGCTGAATTAATATTAATGAATATTTACGTATGATAATTTATTCATAGACTTTAAGTGCAGGGAAGTATGTGTGTATTATTCTGTGGTAGAAGAAGTGTATTATATTATCTGTGCCATGGAGAAGCGCGATGCCTGACTAAGTACTAAGAGAGTTAGCTAGCTATGTAGGGACAGTTATTTGTGGATCGCCGGAGGAGACGGATGTATTCCTTGGCGTGACGCTGCCCAGGGACGCCGATGATTACTGTCACAGAGGAAGGGCCGTGAGACGAGATCGTGGAAGTTGTGATCCACGTCGGAGGCCTACAAGAAGAGATATTGGTATCGTTGGCAGTTTAGTACTGAGGCAGGGTCAGCCAGCACAGTTTTAGTTACATGGAGAGACTTAACAGTGTACTGAAGGTTGATTGGACTGTGCTGAAGTCTTACTCTGTAGCAGAATGTCTACGGTAGTTTGTAGTTAGAAGACTTCAGTAGCTGTATTATTTGATATTTTACTTGTATTTCTTCCCGTGTATTTTTTTTCGCAGTTATTTCCCATTTCTGTACTGCTCAACGATAATTGCATTGGTTGTATGGTACTTTCTCCTAGTAATTCTTCTTCTTCATTATACGTCCCTACTCACCGTGCAAATTCAATAGATTAGCATTGCAATACTGGTCCCGTAGCCACCGATTCTTCCCTGTGATAGTGATATTAAATTTCATGTCATTTTCTACATCTGTGAGTTATTATTTAAATTTAGGGTTGTGCGTAATTCTATTTAAAGTGTTCACGTAGAAGTTGCATGAAGCTAGTCGGCCGAGACAGAAATTCTTTTGTCGAGTCTCATTGCTATTACCATCAGCCATGGGTAAGGCTAGGAATATTTCGTGAGTTCAACGACCAACATGTTAGAATCCATTATCCTGTGTATACCGAAGCCCTACCATTTGTACATTACCTGCTACTCATTCAGACAGCAGACAATGAACGAATAGAAGGGTCTTGAGTATGCATAGGACATTGGATTATAGCATGCAGGTCATTGAACTCGCGAATTTTTCCTAACCCTGGCCATGGGCAAACATCGAACCCCAACCCTCAGCAAATATTACATAATAACAGCATATCACAGATTGGCCGACCAACATAGAATCACATTTAATAGAGTATTATAATATATATGATACATCACAATACACAGACGTCCAGTCTTGGCTATGGTTGCTAACTAGATATTCTCAGTGCGGTAGTTCGCTGGATCGATTATTGGTACTATGTCGTGATTTTTAGTATTTAGGCACAACGGTAAATGAACAGCCAAACAAATATTTAGTTGTACCGACAAAATAGTACACATTTAGGCAACAAAATAAGAACAAGGAAGTAATTTTTCAGCACGAAAAAATAATATTACGTCATAAACATACAATTAATTATTAGCTGCGCAAAGCTGATTTTGTTGAACTTAAGTAGATCTTTCTCTCAGTTTATAGTTCAAACGCATGTTCTCGGGGTGTGGTTTCGTTACCTCTGTCTACCACCCAATACCTTATTTATTTTATGTTTAGCTCAATTTATGTTATATTTAGTACTAATATAATAATTTCACACCAAGTAAAATTAAATACTTCAGAAATTTTGACAAATATAAAAAAAAAATATGTCACTACATTTTAGGAAATATCACTAACAAAGTTAGATGTCCAGAAATATTTTTGGGGAAAACACAGGTATTAATTTTGTATAAAATTTGGACTGAAATTATTTTTGGTTCAGTATATTGCAAGGAGAGTTTTCATTCCATTTATTTGATGGTGTGTCCTGTATATGTATAATGGTGTGTTTACGCGTACTTAAATTCCCTACATCTTTAGAAGTTTATCCGCACTTATCACCGACGATAATAGTTGAAGTCTACGGCTCTGTACTGATATGTCTATATTCAACATGCAGTAAAACTCGTAGGCTCAATTTAACCCTTTTCCGACGTAAAACAGTGACAAGTCACAGTCGTTCAACAGAGCAGATATTTACTTGAAACGTTGTCCATGTTCATAGTACAAAACCAAATTCATGCCTTTATTCTCTAAACGAACACTTACTTCTTAACATGAACACCTCAGAAGACTTCAATTTAAATAAAAGTGTACTTTTAACGTCGTAAGTACTAACTTTATTAGTTGTTTTTGTTTGTGAACAACAGAAGAAACTAAACGCAATTCATTGGCAGACTTATTTATAGTTTTTATGGGACAGAAAAGTCACACAATATTATATTTTACCTTTAAAATAATAAATTAAGCTTATTAGAAACAAGTTTATTAAATTAATTTCTTGAATTAATATGTAGTGTTCCTTATTTAACTTGAACCAGTTACAATCTACTACGTCATTCTAATAAATAAATATTTTTTGTTGAATGTAGTTCCAAAATTGTTTATTAATGTATTTTGAGAAGTACATAATAAACTTAGTTAATACTATAGTGTAAATTAACTAACTTTTTGCCCGTAAAGCATCATGGATACTTGTAAACAATTTACTGTATTTTTCAAAGATCTTTCGACTACCGTTTAAATTGTCCAGTCAGTGTTAAGATTGTATGTTTTCTCTCTTCAGGGCGAAGAAACTTTCCCAAGCTCTCTTTTATTCCCGCTCCTCGAGATTCTGCTTTCAAGAACGCGCAGTGTATTCCTTCCACACTTGACACGTATTCTTTTTAATTGGATATTTATGACGTCACTTCTTCATTTCGTCCTTAATCTCATTTGTACGGGTGAAGTAGTTAGGAGTAGTAGGGGACAGGGAGTAAGAATAAATAATTCGAAAAAGAGAAAGAAAGAAAGAAAGAGGGGAAGGGTAGTAAAGGGGTGTGGTTGCAGTAGAGTTTAGAATGGGTGCCAGTCGGGGCAAAGTGCGGACTTTTAATTCTCCGAGATTAAGTCTTGGAAGCAGGGAAGGTCGGAGGGGTGGCGCGAGCAATAAGGACGAGGGGGTTGAAGGGGGAAGGATAGCTGAATTCGTGAAGACGAGCGGAAGGGCTAGAAAATGGCGCGTAGAGGAAGAGGTTTGGGGTGTAAGGAAGAAGTGAGGGAACCGAAAGGCTGGCCCCATGTGAAGCAACGTGGTTTTTCTCAATTAACAAAGTCTTCTTTTCCTACTGAAACTATATTTTTTAATTAAACGAAATAAGGAAGGAAGGGACTTGGGTGGGTAGGAGAAGAGACCGCGGTCATAAACTGGAGAGTCAAGTTACGAGAATTAGAGCTACTCAGGAGAAGTAGGCGAATGCAGCGTTGGAGTAAGGATGGCTGTCAGGCCGCTGTCAATTGTATTTCAGATACATTTAAATAAATTTCCTATGTAACATTCATATTCTCAAGAGGGTAGACTTGATAATATAACAGCTTCAAACACCGTCACTAATGAGTTTCTATTGCTGTTAGAGCAACGACAAGATTTCGTTGCTGGTACAAATTAACTGCAACATGATTAATTGTATATTGGGAAATAACATTCTGCAGATGAAGGAACAAATTGATACAATGTTGGGGCATTATATTTAGGCAGTTAACTTAAAAATGACCCACAATTCTATGTTAATTTAACCGAATCAATATGACATTCCTTAATGTGGTTCAGCATATATTATGAAATTTTATTTAAAAGAAAATTGAAAACAAACATTGGTATATAGGCTATATTTGATGTAAGAAATGCAGCTACCTGAATGAACATTTTCGACATTATACTTCGTAACTTTAGTATTGATTATTATTGTAATTTTTTGTTTTCATATTCCCTAAAGTATTTATTAGAATACACAATAATTTCACCAAATGAATAAGCTCCACATCAGTTTTTTACATAATTTTTGTAAAGTTATGTAAGTCTTAAATAGTTATGAAAGAAATTAAATATGTTTGTAAAAATAAACCAAAACCTCCTTCCAATTATATTGCAATCTATGGTAACTGAGGGACCAATTTTTTTTTAACAGAACACTTTTCATACGCAAGTGTATCATTACTGTCTTTCAGACATTCAAATTTCGTAATTTTTACCAAAACCTACTATAAATGGCAGTAAAGGACAGCCTGGTGTGGGATTTACTATGCATTTTATATTACTTGTGTGTTCTGATGGTAGTTGTTCTTGGCTTGTGAATTTCTTGTTAGTTCTGCCTCATATGGTTTACTAGGACGACTGAGTAGTGTGGCGGCGCACGTCTTTGATTTGCTCAAAATCCACGTTGTTACTTTTTATAAACACATGTCTCGCGTCTCCTCGTAGATGAAGCACGAAATTCACTCAACTGCACCGCGGCTGTAAGCTCCGGATAGCTTGCTAGTTTGATGAAGATCTGGATATTTTTCAGTAGCACCTTCCAGTGACGTGTGATACCACATTTCCCTATGCTTTTCGCTCCTTTCTACTTCCAGAGACAAAACAAGTGGAACAAATAAACGGTGACACAACCAGAAAATTGAACTGCCGTGAGACTACCAGCTGTGCAATAATTAATCTCGTCGAAGCAATGCTGACATGACAGAAAATTATATATTTTTTACTTTCATTTATCTGCTGAAAATTATTTGTGTGGCACTCCGTTCGGCTATATTTTCTTGTTGATACCACCTTTCGCAAGGAAAGGTCAGCTGTAACATACCGTATTTCGTCTCCCTACCACGTGTCTTTGGCCTTAGCCCGAAATCGCAGTATATTTGCACTCGCTAACTTATTCAATTGACTGAATGACTGCCAGCGTTGATTTTTTTTGTAGAATGTTCAGCTCACTCCTGGCCGATTTTATTGCAGCTTTGATAATCGGCCGGGCACAATATTAAATTCAGGTTTTTTTTTAACTGGTTCATAGCCTAACCAATGAGAATATGTAATGACGATAAATTTGTTTATGAAAACATTATTAAAAATAACGTAGGAAAATATGTAGACGCAATAATAGTATTCTAAACAAAATTCGTGTATTGAAGGAAATTTTTTCTTCAAACGTTTTAAAATACAAAATTATATATAATTTTTTATTCTTCTGCGGTATATTTAGCGTGGACCATCTAAATAAAATATTTTTGTATGTTCTTGTACAGCAACAAATGTCCTGCGACAGCATATTCCTTAGAAACTGCCAACACAAACTTACTGCAACAACTTGGATTGTACAAGGTACAGAATGCTGCAATGAAGGGACAGTATAATTTAGATAGTTGAATTAAAAACAACTCGTAATTTTATGTTCTGGTTTTAACAGAATTAATATCCCATATTCTCATTTGTATGGAAAATTTTAACTTACAGTCTCGAAATATTTGCATTGATACAGTTGTTTGAAGTTATATTAAGTTCAACTCTTTGAGAGTGCATTTGTAACATGTATGTAGGTTTGTTGAACAGGTTTTGTAGAATCTTATAGCACATCCGAAACGTAACATGTATCATGTATTATGGCCGTTGCATGCTAATCACTCGGACAACGGAACACTCAAACTTTTTACCGTGGAAAACATAAACCACCAGTAAATAAAGCTCTGTGCTTCAAAATCCTGTTGCAAATTTTAGAGCCAGCATGGACCATGTTAGCAGAAAACCCGCAATGCTTTTAGAGTTGGTACCTTAATAGTTGGGATTATTGACTCGTCGACAGCGTAGTCATTAGAAACATAACCATTTGGTCACACAGAATACGAATGTTTGCGACAAATAGAAAGTTAAGGGGGAACCGGCAATGGCCAATGGATTTCAGAAACTCACAGGAAACCAAAATCATAATGGCCGTGCAGTAAATCAAACTCTGTTCCTCACGAGCGCGAGTCCAATTGTATATCACTGCGTCACTTCCTCTGTTGCTGTGAACAAAGCCACTTCAATTGAAATCTATTTTATGTAGGAACATCAGATGGTAAATAACCCTTGCCTGCTAACAAAGTTCGAGGTCCTGTATTAAAATGACTGATAGAAAAATACTCATTCTGGGTAGCAGAAACCCATGTAACCGATTGATGGAATCATAAATATTTAGTCTCCCAGTGAACATAACGAAGTGAAATTTTACTGTCTCATGTAGACGGGACCGAAAAAGGACAAGGAAACCAGGCAGTGAATATTTACGCTCACATATAAAGAATTAAGAGCTTTTTTGTCAATTTTACTTCCTCCGATAGTACAATTAGTGTATCGTGTCGTCATTTTCATCTTGACTGAATCGGGGAGTACAATTGGGAACCTGAACTCCAAAATACGCTAACTCCAAAATTTAAGAATTGTGTGTATTTATTTTTGTCTGAAATGTGTTACTTACTATAGAACAATTGTTGTATTTTGGTTAGCAACACATTTAAGATAGATATAAAGTAAACGCACACGAAAAATGTATTAATTGTATTGGAATTTCTTAAATTATGGTGTTAACATGGTTTGGAATTCAGGTCCCAAATTACAGAAGGAATATTTTTCTTGAAGGGTACAAAATAATAATAATTGTATGGGGAGGAATGATTATTGAGAGTCAGGGTATCAAACTACAAACTGCAGATTTACGACTTGATGCCCTTGGAATCTGCTTGCCCTGAAGGATGACAACTGAGCAGCACTGGAGTGAGAAGGTATGAGGGAACAGGAGTTCCCGAGAAATCCCGCCGACCATCAACATCGATAGAGGGGCAAAAATTCACGAGATAAATAAGTCACAGAAAAAAAATACTGTGAATCACACCAGCACATTTCGACAGCCTCCAGTTTAAATAATTTCCGGCTTGTCATCGTCGGCAACTTAGCTTGGAGCGTTGCCGCAGTTCCTCACGACGAGACTCGCACGTCGGCACCTCTGCCGGCGACTAAGCCACGAGGAGGTGGTGAGGAGAGGATGTATCGACGACAACAGCGGGAGGCCCATCACGTCCGGAAGCTGGGGCACTCCAGCAGGAGATAAGCCTTGCACCAAGGCTCTTCTCCAGGGGAGCCCGCCGCACGGTGGGAGGAAGCGACGCGTGGACGCATTATCTAGACTTAAAACGTTTTAATCGAAAAGCTTGGGAGGGATAGAGTGCCAGAACCGGCGGGCCTGAAAGGAAAATATCGACCCTCGTCGATCCCTCTCGCAGGAGAGGTGACGATGTGGCTGCGTTCTTTCGCAGAGGAAAACGATGACGAGGGGAGGAATCCATCTTCTTTCTTCTGGCCAGGCTTTCATCCCCTTCTTGGACGGGAAACAAATCAAAGCTGTGAAATGCCCTTGTGCGTCCCTCCCTTCGCAGATGGCGCAGTGGCTATTCTCTCCCTCTCGGTGATGACGTCTCCCTCCCCGCACTTACCCAATACTCACCTCGTTTGGCGGGCCGTTCATGGTGCGTACGATTGCTGTTTTAGGATGACTTCATCGCTGCCCGGAGTAGCATTTCCTTACACCAGCGGCCTTCTCCTCCCCTCCACAGAGCTCAACTCCGAGGATGTGCTTGCATGTGTAGAATGTCTTAGGATTTACAACCGTGTATGATCATGTTAAATTCGTCTGTGGCACAAATGTTACTCACTTAGCTATAAGCTAATCAGTTTAGATAAGTTGTAATATAATAATACATTATAAAGTTTCTGATGTTATAGTAACTAACGAGCGTGATTGTAATGAATTTCCTTTTTACAATAAATAAAGCATCATAGCTAATAAACAAAATTATAATCGTTGTTATACAGTTTTTTTAAATTTAATACCTACTACATACATATTAACCCCTCTTCCATAGAATCACATATATGACATTGTTAGATGAATCACTTAAAAATATCTATATGTAAGTAGTAAAATGAATTATTTTGAATTAATGACTGCCAAATTAAAGGTTTTTGACTATATTCGTAGATAAACATTTTGAAAATCGTAAAAATTGTATGTACCGCAGAAGGTATTATTTTATCTTTGCAAGCATGAAATTAGTATCACTAACCTTCTCATAAAAATAGTCACGTAATTAAGTATTTTACAGTATACCTAGAGACAATAGGTAGTATACATCATCATTGCCGGTTCCATTACACGTGATACACGATTTGGTTTCTTTTGGCGAAGTAAAATAACCACAGTTGGCCACAATTACTACTTATACTCTAGTGACCATGCGATAACACGTTGAAACGACTGCCAGGTAATTTATGTGCACCTTCAGAAAAAGCCACTAACTAGCGAGTACAGCTCGGTGATATTCTACACGGATATAGACAGTTTATGCAGATTTAGCGGCGTTGAATATTTAGAACAGGTCATATATTTTGTCTTTACGTCAAACCGCTTTCCAGGCAGACAATTTCAGACGACATAGTTGGGAGCAGTGGAAACATAAGAGGCTGGCTTCGACTGGTAAAGAAAGCTCGAAATTAAACAGGATCGATTAAAAAACCGCCAAGTCCCGACGTCAACCAGTAGTATATATTCAGAAATATCTTCAGTAGTAAGATAATTTTATTATGTATTTGTAAGAAAATATAATTTCTTACAGACTAGTTTGGAAAGGAAAAATTTCCATCACCTACTGTGTTGGTACAGCTACATGTTATAATAAATTACAAGGTGTATTATAACTAACCTTAGCTTGGCTAGAGGTAAAGAGAATAATCCTTTCTTTTAAAAACATTTGCTTCCACAAGAAAAAATTCAGAAATTTAAAACAATTAGCAACGTAATAATAACATATTTTCAATAATGAAAGATCTATCACTGATTTTTTGTTGTGTAAAGTGAAACTGCCAAGTTATGAATTTTACCTTGTACGGACATCAGTTCAACTAGCAGAGAAAATTGTCCCTTGAAAAATTAATTACGTTGAGGTTTGGAAACCTTTCTGTTATTCTTACTCGTTCCACCACGATTGCGAACCGACTTGCCAAACCAACTGTACATGCTAGCATCTTCCCTTATTCACTTAGAAAACTATTCCTTTACTTTCCCGCACTATTTAAAATAGGGAAAAACGTCCTGTTTGGTTGTCAATACTTTTTAGATTGTACCTACAACAAGCAGCTTTGAATAAATAAAAATCTGCTATGTAGAAGAAATAAAGTGATTTACTTCTGCTACAAAACTATTGTTACTTCTACAGAATGTATTGTTGTAGTAACAATTCAGATAGTACCTTTATTTAATAAAGGACTCAAGTTCATATTTCAGCAGAAAGATCACAGCTAGAACAATATTTATTTTTTCTGAGCGGTACTTTGCAGATGTATGGCGTGGACTGCTTAGTAATAGCGGGATATCGTCTTTTGTCATTAAAACAAGTTTTCATTTGTCAAAAATCACACCCATATTAAAAATCGGAGCGGCATTAGACAGCACACATACCTATATGTTATAAACAAGAGACGCAAACGTTACTGGGGACTTCATGGCGTGGAAAACGATATCATAATATTCTGTGACTTCTTTTTACTGATGAGGGAAGGCGGAACAGTCATACGTGTAGATGAATCTGCGGCGTCGTAATCCTCACATTATTGACTTTAAATCGCTATTTATTTAATAATATATTGCCAGTCTTCGTAATGCACTACTTTTCTACTACTTAATAATGCTGTTCAAACCCTTTACTAATAAGTTTTATCTATGCATTTATTTCCACGCAAAGGAAATAAATAGTTACATGGGAGTTCATCAACGAATTTGCAGCATCTCTCTTGGTAGGCAGTATCATCGTGTATATACATATACACATATATACGTACATACGCATACATATATACATATTTATGTATGTATATACATACATATATGTGTATATATAAATAAATATATACATAATTTATATATAAATAAATATATTAATATATATATAAATAAATATGTAAATATGTACATAAATAAATATATATTATATATACATGATTTCACTCCTATCTGCACTGATAAATTTATCTAAAATATAGGTGGTATGAAATTGTATAACTGTGAGTACTTTTCAACTGAATAGATTATCTAATCAATTGCCGTTATGTCTTGATGTATTCAGTGATAATGTAATCCGTGGTGTTCGCCCAGTTGTATTAACTTATTACGTGTTTCACATCTCTTCTTGTGTACCGAAATCTCCGCGCTTTAGTAACAAAGTCATGTTTTTATCACAGCTGTCACAAGGAATATGATATGTAAATACGTGAAAATACTGTTCAGAATTATTTTAATAGTTTTCAACAATTTCTGATTGAAGATACTATAAAATTAATAAATTTATACCCTAGCGTTTAACCAAAAGTAGAGTGTTTGTTCGTAACAGCAGATGGCCTATAAAGATATCGGTTTACAACACGGTGTATGATTTATTTTGCCGGTTGCTAGTCATGCATTATAGAAAAATACTAACACTTTGCTGTACTTCATTTCGTTTTACCTGAATATATGTCCTCTATTCCAAAACACAAGGAGTGAAGAGAATTGAAGACATTTTGGGTAAGTTCTTAACATAGTTTATTTTTTTCAGCTCTTATGAGTGGCGATAAGTGGTGCAACGACGGAATGAGATGATGGGGGATAATCCGCCGACTAACGAAAACATCCGATGTAAATCTCACAAGCGAAATTCGGGTCGGCCCCGCCTAAGATCAAAACCCTGATCGTTTGGTAATTACCCTAGGATCTGCGCCAACCACGGCCCTTCGAAATACAGGAACTTTGGTACTTTCTGTAATCTTCGTGCAATGAGCTGAAAATTGCCAACATAAATGGTCCAATATAAGGAAGTCTCAATAGACTATCAATTCAGACGTAAGAGTATCGCGATTTGGTCAATCCTTCTGCAGTGTTTTCACACAGTCGTTAAACTCTTTTTTAAAATTTAAATTCGTTATATATTATTGTGACGTATTAATTAAGTATACTTAAATTATAAAGTACTACACAGTTTTGTTTTTTGGCGTGAGTTACACTCGTGAGGTGATGTGAAGAGATTTTTGTCGGAACTTAAAATCTAGGCCTTTAATACGGGTGAGGGGTGACATGTAAGTATGGTGCAGCGTAGGAATTAGGGAGCCGGGGGGGGGGGACGGGAGATCCCCAAGTAAACCAACCAAGTTGTGTCATCGTCGTACGGCACGATTCCCACATGCAAAAATATTGGCGTCCGACTCTGCTGAGAATCTAACCCGGTTCACCTTGGTGGGAGGCGAGCCCTCTAGCCACTGCGCAAACTGCGGCCCCAAAAATACGTCAGAGTCCAAAAGGACAATATTGATTTACCAACTTGAACATTATGTGAAAATCTTTGCGAAGAGTGTTGTAACCCAACTCAGTTATTTGTGTTGACATCAATCTATTTTGTTTGGGGTTTTTCGTAGTCTAGTCCCAGAAACAGAAATCGGTTCTATTTAAATGCATTTTTAAAATAGCTTGTACCTAAAGAGAGACACATTGAGTTTTTTTTATTTATGAGAACATTGCTCATTTTCGCTCCGAGTAACGCTTGTGTGTACGCATCAACACTGCATGCTCCTCCAAACAATTAAACCGGTGTGGGATGTAAACGTGGCGCTATGAGAAGCTTATTGCCGGCACGTAACGTCAGCTCGTTACTGACGCTGTTCACGTTGATTCGCTTCGTTCGCTAGTCCTTCACCGCGTTAACCACGTGGTTTCTCTGCGGTTGCAACCGAACGCCGCGCTTCTCCCACTGCTATGGTGTAATTAACAACCCCAACACTAGACGCAGGGACACCCTCTAGGGGGAGGGGAGGGGGCAGCTGGGTTCACTCTGCCCCGGGTCCCAGTTTTCAAGTGACTCCAAAAAATAACTACATTATTTGTGACATTAAATAATTTTCGAACTACCTGTGTTTATAAATCACGCTATTAGAGCTGCTAGCAGGCCTGTATGTGCCATGCGCGCCGTCTATGAGTGAGGAAGAACTATGGTATGATTGAAAGGCGAACCAGATCGTGAAAACACAGCAGGAAGTGGCAAGTGCTAGATATGAGGCGATCTGGGTAGGCAGCAGTACGAAAATGAAGCTTTATTTGAGATTGTATATGTATTGTCAAACGAAGTTTCTGCTGAAATTGCGCTCCATTCATGAAGCCATAAATTTATAAAGTATGCATACATGTAATTCCTTTGTAAATAGCACCCCTACTTTTATTTTGTCTGAGTGTTTTCCGGTAAAAGTTTCAAATTATTAAATGACTTTCTTTACATACGTTGATATTATATTGTGTTACCATCTCTTCCCCTACAAAAACATGTTGATAGTAATACGTCATAGAAAACTTTACTTGCGGTAATAATGAAATGATTATGGAACAGTTAGTATTAAGAGTGCCATGAATAAAACCTTTTGATAGTATTTATTAAGGGCGCGGCTACCGCAATTTTAAACACCATTATTTTATTTTTTATTTGCACCAGACATTTTGTTCTTATTTTAGACACAAAATGTAACTAAATTTGACACTTATGAAATTTTTATATCTGTCATAGTTTTCGCGCAATGGCTTGTTAAAGTCATATTTTGCATGTTTTCGTTTTAACGACCACACTAAAACCAACTGATATACCAAACTCAAAAAAATCACACTGGATAAAGACATTGCAGGCTACAATGGCATGCTCATAAAATGAAAGAAAAAAATTATTTGTATTTAAAAAATATTGAATTCTTTAAATTTTAATTTTGAGTTTCAGCATTTTTTAAAAATTCAAATAATTTTTATTGTTTATTTTTATGAGCATGTCACTGTAGCCTGCAACGTCTTTATCCACTGTGATTTTTTTTAGTTTGGCATATCAGTTGGTTTTAGTGTAGTCGTTAAAACGGAAACATGCAAAATGTGACTTTAACAAGCCATTACGCAAAAACTATGACAGACAAAAAAAATTTAATAAGAGTCTAATTTAGTTACTTTCCGTGTCTAAAATAAAAAAAAATATGTCTGGAGCAAATAAAAAATAAAATGATGTTGATGAAAATTGGGGTAGACCGCGCCCTTAAAGGGGTGTAGAGAAAGCTGACTTTCTTCGCTGAGTGGTTTTTACGTGCAAGAAAATGTAGGCTGCTATCAGTATCCACCTAACTGCTCGAAGCTTGCCCCTTCCCTTCACACCTCAGTCGGCGAAATATGAATGCAGACTCAACGTTAGCGCCTTCGATACTGCTGCCCGTGGTGTCAGCTAGCTGCAACCTGGATGTACTTTAGGTAAATGTGTGCGCGTGATGTATGCTATACAGTAGACACAGCCTCCATGTGACGCACAAGCGGCTTCGTTACACGTGTGGTGCCAACTATAGAAGTGAAAATTCGCCTAGTGTTCACATAAAATCCGCTATATTTCTGACAATCATAGAAAAAATTGCTAAAAATAAAAAAAAAAATCATTATAACTACTGATATATGAGATACGCAAATTGAAATTTACAGATTTAATGAAACAGTGTGGTTTAACGTGCTTCATTTCCTCCTTACTTTAAATTTGCACTTTGGTACGTAAAAACATACAAACTTCGCTGTTCGCTAAGGGCTTGTTCCCGAGTTTTTTTTTCAGACTGGTGCCAATAACTCAAATATTTTTTGACCAAAAGTTTTGAAAAAAATTGAGTCAATATGCAATCATACGATGTACAATAATGTGGACGCGTTTTATAAAATAATGTACCATTCGCCAGCAAATTTTTGCTCATTTTCACGACGTAAAAAGTGGTACTTTGGGTAATGAAATCTGAAAAACCGTTACGTATAATTCTACAAAAAAATTCAGCTACAAATTATAACATAAGTGTCAAAACAGTGCAGCGAAATTTTTATTTGAGTATTATGTAGCAATAAAAAAAATATATTTTCGAAATCACTGCAAAACTCCGTAACAAGGCCTTAAATGAAATATTTCTCTGCTAAACAATAATCCTTCCCGCTAAAATAAGTATAAATTCCGCTAAGTTGGCAACACTTCAACGTGGCGAGTCTTGCTGTCATGTGTATCAAGCGTCATCACGCTGACTGCTGCGCCCCCAGTAGTGGGTGTGTAGCATTCGTTTAAATGTACACCTGCTGCATCAAGGCACGTCATGTAGCGTTTAAGGCTTCTTCTATCTTACGAGTAACTGATGAACTTCTTCCTAGCATATTTATCTACCAAAATAAAACACACTTCAAACTACGCACTTACGAAACTCTAAATCATTCTCATTCTTGCCGTTTCAGAGTCCTTTATTATTACTAATATAATTTGTAATACTAGGACTAATTCTTGTGAGTTTTATCTAACATGGAGAAGTTGGACAAGAATGGAATTGTGTTTATAAAATTAACGGAAGTATTTCACGGTGTCAGGTTTTTACCAAATTGCATATTAAAACTTAAATTTACTGTGCAGTAATAGCGATGTTATTAATAGCTATTTTCAAATGATCCACATTTGGAACTTAGAAGTTTTGTTAGACTTATTTGCAAACAAACATTTTTATTATGTTAACTCCATCATTTTCCAACATGTTTTACTAATTGCTTATATTATGAAGGTATGACCTCGTAACACTAACACTCTTGTAATCCATATCCGGAGATACAGAAAAGTTTGTCCCACAGTGTAGAGCCCCTTCTTGCCTTCCATTCTCTAAAGTTACATTAAATTAAATTTATCCTATCTCATCTACTACTGTATATGTTGTGCTATGTTTATTTTGTAATGTTTCATATATTATCTGGTAATTTTCTGAGTTATGATTGCATATTTGCACCCTTTACTGTGGAATCCATACCGCAAGGTGTAGCATATGGTGTATACATATATATAGCCTATATATTAGTTTTGACATATTTCAGATGGAACTTAGGTAAATGTCAAAGTGTTTGATGAGTTTAACTAAGTTTTGTGTGTATTGTTATTATACATGTCTTTGTATGTTTAAACTTTTACCGTGCCTGAAAAATTAATATAAAATTTATATATGACGAAGGATATGTTTTACTCTGGCGTCGGGGAAGGAGGGGGACCCCAATATTGTTTTTTTTTTTTGCCCCGGGTCTTGACATGCCTTTGGGCGGGTCTGCTGTAACGCCCGAGCAGAGGATTTATTTTAGATTGATTTAAAGTCAGGTATTTTATTCTAGCATAGGGAAGAAGCAAGTCGATAGATATAATGTGCAAACTTACACAGGATAAGCATATTTTTGTTATTACAATAACATAATTTACGAAACAAATATTTAGCCCAACCCCTTAAGAAACTTTTATTCACAATGCGTTTTTATATAAACGTTTTAAGGTTTAATATAAAAAAACGAGGACGCAATTCTTAAAAAGGAGAACCATACGAAGTTTATGACACAATTTGTACACAGAAATTATCTATGAAAATTTTGAATCGACTTCTGAACCGAATATATATATATATATATATATATATATATATATATATATATATATATATATATATATATATATATATATACACACACATATATAGTCGAGGTTCATTTATACAACAGTGGGGCAAAATTTGTCGAGTTAAATTGACACCCTGTCACAAATAATTTCTGATGTTTCTATGAAATTCATGTGGCAATTATTTCAAAGAAGTAGGGAAGGTTTCAAGTTTTCATTTATTTTTGAATTCATATTTTTTACCCATATACCTTTATCTTAAATTTTGAAATTATATTTTTCGTTTCATAGACGTTCCTGAGAACAATCAAGGCAGTTAAAATGTTAATATTGATGAGAATCTTATCCTTCATTCACTCAGATGTAACGTTACAAATTTTATTTTAATTTCAATTGGTATAAGTTAGAAGTGTTCCTATACTATTTACTACAATAACCCGAAATTGTTTGACAACTATTTTATTAATACATTTTATACAGCCTTAAATGTTAAATATAAAGTTAATATAGTTAAAGTTACCAATATTGAAGAACACACAATTTTTTTTCCAGACAATTATTTTTGAGGTAGTCCACACACACAAAATAAATTAAATAATGAAAACAACACATTTATCTTTATGTACAGGATGAGGCACATAAAATATCACAGAGCAATAGTACTCAAACTAGTGATTATATCCACAAATGTTTCAGACAAAAGTTTCAGTGCTAGAGAAGGCCGTCATACTCGGTTACCCAATTTTTTATCGGTAGAGACGCTGAAGCTACGTCAAGGCCAACTCCACTTTGTTAAATGGAACCATGTATCTTTTTTTAGATGACATTAGTGCCGATTTGATGACGAATTCAGCGACCTACAACACAAGGTCATTTAGTCACGCACTCAAACGATCCACTAACCTTGGTTTGGGTCTACCTACAGAAGATGCTCCAAGTGATGACCATCGACTTGTAAGCACTCGTTAATTCACTGATGAAAAGACTGTCGACCGTCAACCAACATTTGTAGTGTAATTTCGGTAAATGCTCGGCGTATTCTTTCTTTCATGCCGTTAGGTGTGGTAGGTGCTACCGCCATTTCGCGTTCTGTGACAAAACCCCATAAAAAAAGTCTTCTAGTGGTGTTAGATCATACCCACATGTTCATGCGAACATGCAAAGGCACGTCTTCCAGTAATTGAGGAAGTACGTTGTGCAGAAAGTATGCGTAAACTTGCCCAGTCAAGCGACCTTAAAAAAATATGGTCAATGAAGTGATCGCTAACAATGCCGCACCAACAATTAACGGACCACGGATGTTGAAATGGTACTGCTCACATCCATCAAGGATTCTCATTTACCCAATAATGCATGTTATGCCTATTAACATTTCCCGTTTTGTTAAGTTAGATTCGTCGGAAAAGAGCACATGACCAAAAATGAGACATCTGTGCACATTTGTCTACGAATCCAATTGCAGAAATTGTAACGGTTTTAGAAATCATTGCCGTATAAATCCTGATGTAATGACACCGAACTTGTGTTGGTTTCAGATTCTTAATACAGATCGCTGACTAATTCCATTCTTTTTTTTTATTTGCCTGCTGTTCACATGTGGATTAAGTGCAGCAAAATCTGCGATAACAGCCGCATTGTTTTCATTCACAATCTGTCGACGTCTATGACTCGTGTTTATTTCACTGTACCGAAGCGACAGAAACGGTCAGCTAATCGCTTAAAAGTCATGTGCGATTTTTCTTGCCTATTCGGATAACGAGCCACATACAAATCCTGGGCGTTTCTGTAATTTTAACGGCATTCCCCAACACCATCAACATATCAAGCGATTCTTGAAAATCGTTCATTTTCGCGATCCGATGTACTCAGATTAGAAGGTAATGCGCGACTGATACCTTTGGGTGCGTGACTTAATTACCTTGTGCTGAAGGTCGCTGCAATCGTAGTCAAATCGGTACTAATGCCATCAAAAAAAAGATACTTGGTTCCATTTAACAAAGCGGAGTCGACCTTGACGTAGCTTCAGCGCCTACACCGATAAAAAAGTAGGGTGGCCCCGTATGACGGCTTTCTCGAATACTGAAACTTTTGTCTGAATCATTTTTGGCTATGATGATCATAGTTTGAGTGCCTTCGCTCTGTAACACTTAATGTGTCTCAGCCTGTGTGTGTCTCACACGCGTATATACAGGACGTCCAGAATTCAACGCATATTTACCACACCACCTGAATCCTGGGGCAAATTGGAGACGAAAATGGCTGTTACAAATGTTGTACATTTTACTTGCGCGATGTGGCAATGTAGATGTAGAAGTGTATTTAGTCCCTTTTTGGACTCTGCACGTAACTTACATATCTTACAGCTTCTGTTCTAACCTGCATTTTATTGGTCCAGGTTAAAATACCAAGCAGTCCAAACATGATGCTACTTTTACTAGACGTAATATACACAAAAATAAAATATTACCTGGACGTTAAGTGCAAAAGGGTACTCTTACGTGCAGTGTTGCAACATGTGCACGTAAAATGTCGTCGTACAACGTTTTGGTACTTATATTTCGTCTCCAATTTAGTCCAGGATTCGCGTAGTGAGCTTATTATGCGTTTGCCTCAGGACATCCTGTATAGAAGAGTTTTCCAAAATAGTTAAAAATAATCTGTAGTAGTTTATGAGCATGTTATTAATTTTATGTATTTTTATCTGGAAATACAATGTTTTGAAACAATTATCGTATGTCTTACTTAGAACTTCAATTAACTCTCTAAATCTGAATTAGTGAATATTCACTGATTCACGCTGATGTATGGAGCAGTTTCAACATTTTGAATCAGTGAAAATACTCACTGTTTAATTAGTGAATATTCACTGATTTCCTTTAAGAATTCCAACATCACACAAGTGAATAAGTGAATATTCACAGTTTATCCAGTTGATTTCAAGGAACAGATTTCACTTATTGAATCAGTAAAAAATTACTGGAAAATCTGTGAACATTCACTAGTTAATTTGTGGAATGTTGGCACTATTTATCGGAATCAGTTAATAGTCACCAATCTCACAGTGTTTACTCACAGAATCAATTTGTTGAAACTGCTCCATCCATCGGTGTGAATCAGTGAATATTCACTAATTCAGATTTAGAGTGAAAATTATGCCGTGTTTGATGTATTAAATTTTAAAGGAAACCTTTGATTTGCAGACGGCAGGCCAAAAGGTATAAACGTACGTAAATTTGATAGGAGAAATTCGAAACAATTTCGACGTCAAGAAGGGGCCACCGCGGCCGAATGGTCAGACCTCTTGCCTCCCACCAAGGTGATCCAAGTTCGGTTTCCGGCGGGGTCCATCCCCGGATTGTCGCATGAGGGAATCGTGCCGGACGATGCCGCTGGTCGCGGGTTTTCTCGGGGATCTCCTGTTTCCCCCACCATTTCATTCCGGCTCTGCTCCATACTCATCTCATGACACCCCTTTCCGCCGCTAAAGAACTCGGTGTTGAGCGCTGACCAAAATCTCTCACTCAGTAAGTCAAGAAGTGCATTATTCTGATTCTGTCTATTTACAGGCTTTTCCTGAGTATTCTAAAACAAAATCAGCCTTGTTTATTTTATTCAGATGTCTCCAACATATACGAGTATTAAAAAAAAGTAGTCATAAAGAGTTTATGTTGTGCGATTAGACAAACTTTGAAGAGTCTAGCAGGACGTTTGTGCCTCAGGAGTGCTGTTTCGCGCAACCTCACGGCTCGGAGGGAAAGTCGATGATATCTGCGAAGAACTTCAGGCCGCCGTTCCCCCAGGGATGTTTAATTATCGACGACTCAGCACTTCTATATGCGGGCTTTCCCCTCCTCAAAATCCAACCTCTTCCTTCTTCTCCCAGAAATGATATGAATAATGCATAAGTAAAAACAGACGCCTATAACCGCGGCATAAAGGGTAGCGATTCGCGTGAACTGAAGGAAAAATGGGACGTATTCCCGCGTAATTTGAGGGCCCAGCTATGCTTTATTATGAGTTTAAATGCTGCTTCTCTCAGAACAATATGGTTTTCCTTTGGCAGTAATTAATTTATTACGCTTAATAGCGCGTCTAGCTGATTTTAGGAACTAAAGCGTAGCCTAATCTTATTCAACATATTGTTTTATTGAAAGGTAGCCTACGGTAAGGGGACAAACGTCTCGTCGACAGCGAGGTAATTATAGACGGCGACACACAACTGGGTACAAGGACAGAAACTGGGAGAGGAATCGGCCATGGCCTTTGTTAAGAAACCAACTCAGCATTCACCGGGAGTGGTATCGAGAAACAACGGAACACTGAAATAAAGATGGCCGGAGCCAAGGATCGAACTCTGGTCCTCTGGAATGTGAGTCAAATGTGTTACTGTTGCGTCACCTCGCTCGATGTCTTCATGAAAGTTTTTGTCTTCTTTCTGTATTCTTAAATGGTAAGGGGCATTTCATTACATACACGTTCAGTCATTAAAATAAAACTGGAAGAACTATTTTCAAAACTACAAAAAATACAATTTTTGTATCCAAAACCTAATAAAATTTTCGAAGAAAGTATTGCAATTTTTAAATGTCTGTCACAGTGGAAGTTTACAATTAGAATTTATTGGTTAATGGACATATTGTGTTGCTAATTTTTGCTGATTAAATTTATGTTGAATGACATGAATGACAGAATTCCTCTGGCATATTTTTGTGTGTTTTATATCGATTTTGGTTCTTTTTTTCTTTTCTTTTTCTTTTTGGCATTCAACATCAGTAAAAATGTGCAATGCCGTATGTCCACAAATAAATTCTTATTGAAGATAATACTGTTTTGTTATTTTTTAAATCATAGGAATAAAATTAAAATTATTTTGATTTTAACATGTAATTTTCTTGGCTATGATAAAGATTCAGTTTAAGTTAATTTACATATAATTACACTGTAAAGTTTTTAATTCAAATAACTGCAAAAAAAATTAATATTTCAAGTAATTGCGACGTATGAACAATATATTTGTTTCTGTAATTTCTTGTCTATATTTAATATGTTGTAAATTAAAAAAAAAACATAAATTTGAAATCAATATTTTTATGTTTCTTCTGTATGTTCAATTCGTATTTTGTGTTTATACTTTACTGTTTCATGATACTATGCGTAATGACACAATATTGTTTATATTATTAATACATTAATTTTATTTTGAACTGTGTGTTGCACAATGACTGCAAATGTGACTTACTAATAGTCGTCGAGTTCTTTTAAACGTCTACTTTAGTGTTTAATCTGGGAAAACTTTGTTACAAATTAAAAAGCAAGGAACTATTGACCGGTAAAAATTAAGACCAATGCAAAACATTACGCATTGAGCTTTACCAATGAGTTATGGTGAAGCGATAGTTACTGCGCGTAAGATATAATCTACATTTATTCTATAATTATTATTGTAGCGAAGTTTGGTTTACACTTACCATATTTCAGATTGTTTAAACATAAAATACAGCACATAAGTTAAACTGATTTGTTTTCATTTTACTACTGTTTAACTTGAATTAACAAAACAGTGCGTAAATTGCCACTATACAAATAAGTGAAAAAGAGGCGCACAAAAAAAAATTAAGGACGGAAAAAAATGGGGAAGGAGCTTAAATTATTTTTATTTAAAAATATAAAAAAAAATATTTATTCGCGCCTGTCTAAAGAATGTAACCTTAAAGTGTGAGAACTATACAGACGATAGATGTAGGGCCAGGAAATTTTCGCTGATTCAATGACCCGCGTGCTAGACTCTATTGTCCTATGCATATTCAAGCACCGTATATTCATTCATTGTATAATGTTCCACTGAGTAGCAGCTCGTTGACAAACAGTCGGAGATTGGGTATACACAGAACAGTGCATTCTAACATACAGGCTATTGAATACGCCAAATTTTCCGGCCCCTAGAATTCGAACTTACGCTGAGGGCTTTATGCTGCTGTTAAGTTGTAACTTTTTTCTGTGAGAAGTAAGATATATTTGGCTATGAAACAGACTTCCTGACAAATATTTCCCATCTCAAAATACTAACTCGTATGTCCACACACATATACATACACATCGGCAGCTACAAAATATTATATTTGTATAGAGTCCTGATAATTATTTGTATTCACCACAAAACTATTTTGCTGCCACCGTCAAAACATCCAGGTCATCAAAATATATATTTGTGCTTAACACGAAATAATTTGGCTGGGACAATAACCTACAAAAGTATTCTTTCATTCCACAATCTATATAGTTCTGAGATTAACGTTTAAAAGTATCATGCATACGAACATAACAATTTAAGTTTTTAATTCGTATAACAACACTCGTATCAAGTGATATATCCAGAAATACGCAAAAGTTAACACATGCATTCGAAAGAATGTTTGCGAACATGTTTCCTGCTAAACAGTGACCGAGAGCTTAACACACACTCACACAATAGCGAAAATTCATATTCACAATTTGAAAGATTTAGTAATCGTAGTCCTACACATCGTGACCACGACTCGTGGTCTGTGAGATACAGTCTGCGAAACTTATAATGCTCAAGTATAATTAACAATATCAGAATAGCTTAAGTTAGTAAGATCACTGAACCTATAATATCAGCAGCTGAACAGTGTTTTAAAAAAAACTAAGAAAAAACTATACTTAAAGTTGTCGGGAAAATGCCTACACATATACAAATCGTACTTGTTGTGATGCTATTATTTGAATATAAAACATTTACAACATTGTTGCTAAATAATTACATTGTACTTTTGAATAAGAGAAAAGACAATATAAGGTATAATTGCGAAAACTAGGATTAGTTGAAATATCCGTACGAATTTTTTATCATCAAATTTATAGAACTCAAGTACGTCTTTAGAATTAGTATTATATTACCAGAAAATAATCCAATTGTCTACCTTATTGCTAACTTAGTGGAGGGGACACACGAGTTTTGAGAAAAGTAGATGTAGGTAAGCCGGTTAGACAGAACGTGATTGAACTATTTGGACATGACGTCACAAGTCCCTGGCTAGAGAGTGCAGAGATCATCCATGTACACGGGTGGTGACCCAAAACATCGGAACTTTTAAAGACTTTTTCAAGCTCTTGAAAATTGTTGAAGTTAGTTGCGATTGTACCTTTCTTTTGACAAAACTAATTAATATGACCTACAATTGTATGTATACTAAGAGAAAACACACTTCAAACTACGTCTCAATGTGTTCAAAATGTAAACTTTTACAGACTACCGTATTCCCCCACCCTTTAATTCAGTCACCGCTTCTGACATAACCTCACTTCAAACTCACCAACGCTCAATACCTCGTTGTTACAAGCTGATAGAATATCCAGGTTGTAAGATTACCCACCAAGTGTGGTGGCGCAATGTTGGACCCGGGTTCGATCCCCGCCTCCGAACATCTTGTTTCGGTTTTCCATTGTTTCCCGAAATCGCTCCAAAGGAATGCCGAGACGCTTCCTGAACGAAGGCAATGGCCGCTTCCATTCCCATTAGTTATTATATTTGCATGTATCACACTTTTTTCAACATGCAACTACACTGAGAAATAATATTGTAAAATCAAACATAGTTTGTTTGAAATAACCAAATGGTATATTTGAATACGTAAAAACATGTGTATGGTTTGTCACTACGAAATTACTTCTTTGAAATATTTTTGTTGTTTTAACCAAATGACGTGGTTGATAACGCCATGTAGGTAGTGTTAAATCAAACACACTTCATTTGTTTGTGCAACAATAAAGCCTACGACATTTAAATGAGTGTCTTGCTCTAATCACGAAAATAAAGTTATTTGCACTGAAACTTTTATACAAATAATATTTACGTGTAAATATTAAAAATATGAAATAACTACAGAAATACAGATTTTAACACACAACCATTAGATTGTCGACCATGCACATTACCCCTAGATCCTCACGACTTAAATAAAATTATATTAATTTTTACATTAACGCACCTTTGATGTGTAGATTCCGTAAAACTCGTTATTTTGCTATTCTGGATGATTTTCGCTGTCTCCTCCTGCGTAACCTTGCAAAATTTTACACTGAATGTGCGGCAAACTATGGGTAGCATGAAATGTAGGCTAAACTATTAGGCTCGTATCTACTCAGCAAAATGTTTTTAACCATTCTAGTTATCTTCAGACCTAAGGTAACTATACAATAGAACATTACAAAAAACTAATATTCTGCACATTTATTACATATCTATGCTTAAAAAAACTTGAGACAAGTTTTCTAAACCACCGTGTATGTAAATGCGAACACGTGCATACCAAATAACCGTCATTACAAGAACTACTTCCCAAACTGACGTACTGTATTTCGTCGCTTCCAACCAAACTGCTTCTTTGTTGTAATATCTGCCATTGTTAAATTTACCAAATCTGTACAGTAAGTCATAAATATGGTTCACTCAAGTAAATATGATATTAAATGCAAATAAATAAAATAGTATAAGCAAACTAGCGTTCGTAATTTTAACAGGAACAAATGTTTTGGGTAAAATCCAATATACGTATTGTTGAGTGTAACATCAATAAAATATAAAATAGAGTTCAATAAATTATGTCCACAGAATTGAACTGTCGAATCAAGCATATTCCAGTAGCAACTTCACATTTACGATTGCTAATTTAACAGTAATTTATTTGTTACAACAAAATAATATCATAGTCTTAACAATCCTTTTTTCTCAGTGTACAATAACGTGTATGTGTGTGCTTGTGAACATAGAAATGAAACTATATTTTTTCAGCATCTATTTATTCCCATTCCTTATTTCGTGTTCGCCTTGAAATTAATACAACTTTTTTCACGACATTTTTCAACTGTCAAAATGAGTATGAAAATACGTCCAATTTATATTCCTTCGTTGTGTACGGCTTTAATATTTCAGTCACGACCCCGCCCTGGCTTGCTTGACGTGTACGGGTATTAGCAAAGCAGTTTGCATAAAGTAAGCTTAATTAACGGCTCGCGGGGGACTGTTTTGCGGGACCGAACATGAGAAGAGGGGTGGGGTGTATTTCGGTAGTCGAGGAGGAGGCGGAAGGCACTTGTCATTACGACTTGCATTAAAGAGCAGTTGCCCTCCCCTCCCACAAAACCTACCCCTCCTGCTGTCAAACAGGCAAACATTCGCGCCCGGTAATAACTTAAGTACATCGGCATCGGATCGTTCTCCCTCTCTTGTCAACACTTTCCTAGTCCCTTCTCCCCCACTTCTAATCAGTCATTCCCTTCATTCTCTCTATAGCATCTCGTGATGGAATGAGTGAGTGAGAGATATTGGTCAGCGCCTAACATCGAGGTCATCTGCGCTGGTGAAAGGTGGCATTAGGTGAGTATGGAGCAGCTCCAGAATTAAAGGGCGGGGAAAACGGGAGATCTCCGAGAAAGCACGCCGACCAGCCGCACGATTCACACATGCGAAAATATGGGGACTGACCGCGGCGGGTATCGAACCCGGATCATCTTGGTGGGAGGCGAATGGTTTGCCCATTTTTTTTTCTAAATGTGTTTGGTGCAGTGGCGATGCGGAAGCCTCCGCATCATCACTGCACCAAACATTCCCTCCGTTAATGTGACTTAACGTGAGAGACCCCAGCACTTTTCGTGAGACAATCTGTATAGTGACAATTTTTGGGACCCAAATGGACAAACACAAATTTACACCCAGCCAGACCTGGGAATCTAACCCAGAACCCCTCGCACTACAGTCGGCCGCTCAACCAACTCAGCCACGTGGGGTCGGGAAGCTACCCTTGCCTCATCTTATGATGGGTTTACAATATCACGACATACGTGTCACGAATATTTTATAATAACTTGCCAGTCAATTAGCTTCGAGGCGTCTGTTACGTCAACGTGACGAAAATGGCGGACGCAACTCGATATCCGATTAGAAAGTATTTCTATTTCATTCACGCCGCGAATACGACGACGCTGAAAATCGGGATTAAATTTTGTGCCCAAACGTTGGTGGGACTGTTGAGCTCGTTGTAAAATGCATTTATTTATTTTGCAACAGATATTTGTTTGCAATTAAGCAGATATCATACATTTCTTTTTTAAGAAGACGTATAAATATGACTTTATTTCTGTACATGTTAATGCCAAAAATATATCAGACATAAATGAAAAATAGTAAAACGTTGTAAACTTCAATGGGTGACGTAGAAGAGGTTAGGATGTTGTGGCAAGGCGTTATTGACATGTAACATTATCATTATTATTATTTGTCACCTGGCTGTAACTCTAGTGTTCGCTATTGCGACTCCAGCATCATTCTGTAGGACTAATATTTTTTTTTTTTTACGTTCCAGTTTGATTTCCACCGCTTTTCTTCGATTATGCGAGGTTCCTACGCCTGTTTAGCTCCTTACTTTATCGCTTACTGTGGCAGGATTTTCGTTCAAAATTCAGAAAAATTCATTGTCGTACTTTCTATAAACATTTATAACAATATACTACGAACAAGAAAATACCATATATAATGATGCTGATAGAAGTAATTGTAATAGTAATGATAATAATAGTGAAACCTATTGAAGACATTTTTAAATACACTTGTAGGTAAATTTCGTTCACTGAAAGGTTCCCATATTAAAAGAATCGATTTCGATTGGCAAAAGCCAAACTCTCTTGTTAACTATAACTGAAATAAGAAAATCGAAATCGTTGATGTTAGTTACAATTAAATTAGCGACGATCATTACTTTCTGGGAGTGAGAAATACGCTTAATGTATTATTAGTGTAGATTCCCAAAATATTTTGCTTTAAGTGATAGAGAAATAATCTCGCTATTAAATTAACTGCAGTTATGTCCTTCTGTCTCTTTTTTAGATACGTGAAACTTTAGGAATAGTAACTTTAATAACAAGCAAGAAATGCCTAAAATTTTGTCAGTAATTTCGCACACAACATAAATAATTTCCGGTATAAGTAATACACCAACATGTATGTTGAAAACGTGTTTTATAGTAACGAAAATTTTAAGCAGATTGACAATATGCAGTAATGGCTTATATTCAGTAAATTTAGAATATGAGTACTTTACTGTGCTATTTCAGTGATTCTGGTATAAAGTGGGTATTGTAAACTGAACCGGTTTTTGGGAGATTCGCCGTAGCGAGCGAATGCTACCGTGTTGGAGAGAAAACTGACAATAAAACAAATAAAAAAAAAAAAAATCAACAGTCAGCGTTTACTTTTGTCAGCAAACATATAATATACTTACATTTCCTGAAAGGAATGCAGTCGTATAATAAAAGACCGCGTTGAAATATTAATACTGATAACACCAACAGCTAAAGTAAATAAAAAAATAAAAAATAATTTTTTTTTTGTAATTGAATATAGTCGTATGAAGAAAGACAGACCAAAAGAATAATAGAATACACAATAAATATGGTGTATGAAAAAAATTCGCGACAAAAATGGGCGAGAACATTACAATTCTAAAATAAGTAACTGTTAAAAAAATCATAAATCGAGTTAAGAAAAGTTGAATAGATGAGTAGTATATCACTGATGACAGCAAAGTTATATTCTCATTTGCATAACAAAAGACAAAATGCAATTAATTTTATTAAGTAACAAAAACCGAGTGCACGATTTTACCGGTATGTGTGTTTGCGTGGGAATTTTATAATTTATATTGTATTGTATGTTGGGTGTACAACCGTCACGAATTGTTTCATTAACGCATTATATGCACCTGCCCGTGGTAAGGTATATTTAAAGAACTGTTGAAATTTGTATCGGTCGCAGTGTTACGTGTGTATATTTAAGAAAAAATCCAATTACACATAAATGCATTTTCAAATCAGATAACAGCGTTTCCCGCGTGATAGAAATTAATAACCATATATATTTTTTCTGCATTACAACTAAATCTCATATGCTAGAAGATTACACTTTTATCGCTCTGACAGGGAGAAGGGTCGTTTCCAATCAACTGAATTATCCGCGAAAGTGTCATTGAGTGTATGAATGCACGTGGCTTGTTCCAGAGCTCCAATTTTGCCCGCGTTTCACACGTGAATGGCCGGGCACCGACGTGCATCAGCGGTGAATATAAAACTAATTAAAATTTCCCGCATGCCTGGTTCACACCCTGTCCCGAGGATACAATGCACGGAAGAGAGAGAGAGAGAGAGAGAGAGAGTGTGTGTGTGTGTATGTGTGTGAGTGTGTGTGTGGGTGAAGTTAATGCCCGCCCGCCGCATCCTAAGGGTCCTTGTAGTAATTGTACCCCGGCTTACCGTAGTGGATCGAGTAAACATGTTAATCAAATTACGACCCGTAGTTTATCCTGGATGTTGGCAACGAGTCCCCCCCCTTCCCTTAGCAGCTTGCTCTTCACCGGCCAACAGTTGTACGCGTCCCAGACCCACCCCGGCCTGTTTACAACCTTTCGCGGCCCGAGGAATCCAAACCACGCCTCAAGAGGATGAATAATACAGCGGTGACATCAGCCAAGATTTCGCTACGAGGTGCCCTGGACTTAATCTTCGTTTCGGTGGTATACAACATTAACATCGTTCCTTCCACCACCCCTATCTTCAACATTTGGACCATTCTCTCCCTCACTGCCAGACCACTTGCCCTCCGACGCAGAGTCTTGGCTGTGGCGCCCGATTTCCTTGCTGGGAGGATTGTAATTTCAACAGAGTCTCGCCGTAATCCTCTATGAAGAGGCACTGCATGCACACCTTAGACAGGTGGTGTTTCGAGAAACCCTCTCCCAAGGTCATACACGTGACTTTATATGACCTTCACATGTCCTCAGCTTTGCGTCACGAATTTTATATCACAGTAATTAATTTATTTTATTAATGCATTATGCCCAACTACGGAGCGCTTCCCAGTGAACTTATTTAGCACAACGTTTCTTCTTGTCTTCCCAATATCTCTTCGTCCTTTCGCTGTACTTGTTTTATGCGTTCATCCGTATATGCTAGTTTTCTTTTCTTTAATGTCAGTAAGAACGTTTGTATTTGCTTGCGAGGTTTCTCATAGAAGTTTTTTCATTGATACCAATTTCATGAAGGTTTTTATTTATCCAAGCCTATTTTTCTGGTGTTTCACTAATACTGCGCAAATTTAGTAATTTCTCTGTTAGCTTATTGTTATCTATACTGATCGGGTGATCAGATAATTTTAATCTCCTTTATCTAATAGTATCTGTGATCGTTTATGTGAATTGATAGAATTCCCGTGATATCTTTTTTATTCAAACTCCGTTTTCGAATTTAGTTCCCAGAATTTTTCTGAGAATTTCCCTCTATTTCCTCTATTAATTTTCTTTTGTTTGTGACATGTCTCCAGTTACCTGTACTGCTTCAATTGTTCCTTCAAGTAAATAAACAGTCTAAAGAAACATGTGTTATATTAACATGAACAGCATAGTTTGCAAAATAAGTAATATACTCAGTTAAAGTAGCAATCCTTAATGTATTGGCAAGCAAAACTGACTTTAGTACGTGTTTTACTGTAATCGTTGCTGATATTATTAACTCTGGTAACTACTTATTTTACTATCTCGAAAAATATAATTGTAATTAGAAAAAAATATTAAAATCAGGCGTACTAAATAAAGAATTAAATCTACATTGTAATAATAATACAAAAATTCTATTCGCATGACTTTATTTTTTAACTCGTCTTGGCAACTCACCTACGCAAATCATACGTTTAGACTAAAACACAAAAAACAATACCTTCCCACCTGAATCGTAACTTATGCGGCTTGATATAAAGTGATCTCTTAGCAGGACTTACGACTGGTTAATTTTCTGAAGAAATAAAATGGTAAGCTAGGTGAGATTGATGCATAGGGGCCGGAAAATTTAGCGGATTCAATGATCTGCATGACAGAATGCACTGACCTGTGCATACTCAAGTCCCGACCACAGCCAATTAACGAATAGACGGCACTTGAATGTGCGTAGTACAATGGATTCTGGCCTGTAGGTCATTGAATCAGCGAAATTTTCTGGCCTCTATTGATGCACGTTAAGAATAATACCTCATTTTAAAGAGGTGATCTATCGCGGGAAAAGTAGACTGTTTGCTAGGCTTCAATTTAATGTATTCTTTTCTGACGCTTTTATATCGTTACTGGCGAGTCGCTGTTTGACTGGGCCAATGATAACTCTGGTGCGCTACTACTGGACGTCTGTCATTGGTCTGTAAACAACAAGACTGTGCTACATAACCGTCGGCCGGTAATAATGACAAAGGACGATACACTGATTTTCAGAATACGCTGGCAGAAAACATTCTCGCGGTAAATCACCATCTCTTTTGATTTATAGGCAGAACACTAGCGCTTACCGCCAAATGTGGATATTTTCACTGCGGCGGGGAAACATTGAACGTCTCAATATATTTTACATATTTTCTTTGGGACCATGTTTTATAGAAGTAAATACGCATATTTAAGTATTCAAGCCCTTACGTATGTTCCTTTCAGATAAAGTTTGATATTTCTTCACTAAATGGTGCCAAATTATTTATAATGAGTCAGTTAACGTTACCCCTGCAGTCGAAGTATCCACAGTTGATGGTAGTGTTTCTGTTGATGACTTTTTGATGAGATTTAAGGAGGTGACCCTCTTATTGCTTTTCTTATAAAGCTTAGAAATTTCATCAGTGATTCTATTTTACGAATTAAGAGTTTCCTTTGTTTGTAGAAAACCTGTCAGAATAGCCGTCCTTAGCCAGTTTAAGACACCAGTGTCAAGTTTTTATTATGCTGCATTTTTTAAATTTACAAGCAGAATTTCTAAAGCGTGTCTTATTTTTAATGATGTGTCGTTATACTATAGATAAGCTCTGACAGGTAATACCTTGAGGAAAATAATTAATAATGTATTTTACGGCACTACCTGTATATAACCTTAAATTAACGTAGTGAAATTTAGAAACATTAAATCCTAATACAAATTGGGAAATGATTGATGTATACCGACTCTATTCAGAATATTACTTAACGTTAAAGCGACAGTCAAACCTACAGCAAACGCTGGCTGATACCCGATAAAAGGGGTTAGCTACCATTAAATCACTTAAAACATTCCGCCAGGATGTAAAACATTTTGAAAACAAACTATTGAGTTAAGTAACGTATGTAATAAAATGTTACTCTTGTAGTAATTGTCCAGGAAACATCACTTTCGTACAATACGCAGTTTGTACAGTGCCTAGTGCGTAGGCAATACGACGTACAAGCGTGTTAGTTTTATATCACCGCATCGTTTATTGTTTGTCGGTCGCACTAATATAAAGTGATAGTCTGAGTATTGCAAGCTTACTTCACTATGGTTTCTATTTGTGTGGAAATTATTTAGGTTACTTACAAAGTGCCCTAAAGCGAAAAAGTAAATATATTTTTGTCAGCGAATAACATCTAGGTTTTTTGCGCTCGTGAGAGGTGACATAATGTCAGTATAGAGAAGCTCCGGAATGTTGGAGCAGGGATAGCTGAAGATCTCCGAGAAAACACGCCAAGTAGTGGTTTCATACGGCACGATCCCCACATGTTAAAATGTGCTGACAGACCCTTCCAAGAATCAAACTCGGATTGCCTAATAAGAGGCAATGCTCTATCCTCTGCACCAAATGCCGAAGTAGCTTAAAAATGTATGCTTACATTTACACAAGGAATGGACCATCGAAGTTTGTTGGATTTTTAGTGAACAGTTCTCGGCAATGTGGCGCAAATTGGAGATCATAACTTTTAGTAGAGATACATAACATTCGACAAAAAATTATTGAGTATATTCCCACAATACATCTTATAACGCACTGACATATACACGAGTTACCCAAAAGGCGTTATAAAACTGATACGTAAGGGATTGTTTAGACGTTTCCCATACGGGAGCCAAAGATGGTCTAGTGGGGTACACAAGTAAGTACCAAACTTCCACAACCGGACATATCTACACAAATCTGAACTGTCAGGCAGGCATATAATTCCACAAATAAACCTGCTGGACTTTACAAACGTGTAAACTTTGAGGTGTGAGTTCAAGATATTTTGAAAGAATCCCTAAAGTAGCAAAACACATTAAATTGTTTTTCGAGTTTCCTCCTTGAGAAATTGAAATACTTTTTGTTCCAGGACAACACTTATGTAAGCACACTAAAAGATAATTTTTAAGTTTTCACTTTGTTTATTTTTTTTTGGGGGGGGGGGGGGGGGAGAAAAATTAGTTTTCGATTATTAACATATCAATCATATCGAACACATTGAAGTTTTATGTATCAACATAAATACGTAAAGTTTTCTTTTTGATTTTTTGAAATTAGACAGCCAAACGGGTAACTTATACTTTGAACCTAACAAGCTACAGTCGTGGTTTTTAACTTTCGTAAAAGTGTTAAAAATGCAATTTCAGGATTTTAACAAATTCGACCCCTCTACATGCATAAAAATCCGTTGAATGCTTTTATATTTATCTTCGATAAATCATCCATAGCTGTCGAAGACACTGAGATATCGAGTTGCTTTTCGCCTCCGGATGGTGATTAAAAAATTATCCGAAAAAAGATTTCCAGAATTGTTTTAATCTTGACCCGTCAAGTGTTGTATAGGGGTGAAATATGTTTTTAACGATTCGTCGATACAGTTGTGCTCGAAGGTATATTATCGAGTTTCCCACTTAATTTGGATACTTATTATATAAATTGCTAAAATTAAATTTTAGAATTTTTCGAAATCATCTCTACAGGTGTGAAAAGACGTACGATTTTCTGTAGAGTAGTCCTAGATATTTATCTATCCATGATAAATAACACGCTGTTGTTTTTTTTAAATGTTGCTCACGTAAATACCTAGATACATTTCTTCCCTAGCTAAAATAAACTAGATGGAGCGGAGAATACATAGGGTTTAAACAACTATACACATAAAAAAAAGCATTGCATCATTTGTTTGAATGACTGGAACTCATCGGGTGTCGTACGCCGTCCGTCTAATAGGCACTACTCATGTATAGTAGTTTACATCTTTGGGCATATTTACTGACATCTGGGTACAGTCAGAGGAACTGTGTTATTGATATGATGTAACCATTCAGCGTCAGTGTTCAACCGATCTCGGAACCGAGGTGTTGCAATACTTTGATGTGTGTAGTTAGGGGATACGAAAAAAAATAATCGTGAAGCGATAAATACGCAGATATATTTTACAACTGTGCTGATACGGTCTGTAGCTCCATTTTGGTCTTTATCGGCCTGTATTTTGTAATATTTTTACTGAAAGATTACTGTGAAACGAGGACTAATGTACTACCAGATATTTTACAAATATTACACTCGGACAATGTCGTCTGTAAACTGCTAGTTTTTAATACGCGTGCATCTTCACGAAGTAGTTGTAATAGTTTACGTCTTCTGTGACATTATTTGAAGGTTATATGAATGCAAATGTTTTGCCATTTAAATGCACTGTTTATATTCTAAGTATTTTTATTTCGAAAATTTTGCAAGTACATGCTGTAAATAGGAAAATGTTGAACTTTTTTTGCCAATGATGTGTTTTTCAGGATAACTAACATTTGATTATTATTTATCTAAGTTAAATTAAGATGTTTAACTTATTTTGGCGTGTTTATGTGTTTCTTTCAGGAAGAAGTCCTTTAATGTTTTATGGGAAATGGGTGCATTAGGACGAATGACACTGTGCGTTTGTACTTCCTTCGACGAGACAAAAGACACGGAAACACATAGCTCGGTGTGTTTTTCACCCTCCTCCACTACCACCCCTTTTATTCCGGTGGCAAGGACTCCCCCGCCAAAGGAAACAAGAGATAATGCTGGTCTTCTGGACGTCGACGACGAGACACACTCCACTCCATTCCGTCCCTTCGTAGTTCTGCCATTCCACTGTACGATAGAGACAGAGAGAGAGAGAGAGAAGACACAACGGGCGCTGAGTGAATGCTTTGTACGGCGTGTTACTGATAGCCTCCCTTCGCCTTCCCTCGCCATCACCTACCAATGTTCCTTCTCGCTGTCTGGCGGCGGGCCCTCTCCTCCGGTCTACCAACCCTTCGTTCTGCCAAACCGCAGCCGACAAAGGGGGGAAGTCATTGCAGTCAGGAAAAGGTCCTCAGTAAATCTCCGTAATGGTCACGGGGAGCTGCAGGAAATACGATGCGACACGCTGTAGCCCCCTTTCATTCCCTGCGTAGTGCCAGGCTTCCTCAAGCCATCTGCACCTCCTCTGGTAGACTCCTGCGTGGCTGCCGTTCCTGCGAGGGTCACGTGGCCTGCATGGAGGCAATGATGGAACCACATAGACACGAAACAAGCGAGACGACGGGCGTGAAGCTACGCAAAAATCATCGCCATTGCGAACCGTGCTTGGCTGCCGCGCGACAGATACTTCATTACCACTACATGCTAACCTCTAGTCTGCCCTTCTCAGGAAGAAAGCAGTAACTACAGCAACAGCATAATTGTAGGGCCTAGAAGCCAAGGGTATAAAAGTATTTTTATGGAACATGAGTTTAGTGCATATTTTGGTAGTTAAAATGTAAAGTTAATATTTTTTTGGCCGAGAGGTATGTGTGACACAGTCTCGTGGGCCATAATTTGGTGGCGTTTTACAAAAACAGCTGTCATAAAATATGCTGTAAGTGTGAGAAGCGGTGATGTTATGAATTTAATTTATACTCCTCGGCTTCTAAGCCCTTCAATTGAGAAAAAAAGAAGTTAAAGATATGCCTCAACCCATCCATTTACCAATTCCGAATAGCTTTAAAGATATGTTACTCTAGAACAAACGCGTTCTTAAAATCAACGTATAAAAAGATGTCTTTTCCTTATTTTCTTAAAACGAATTGAAACTAAGGTTTTTTTAAACAATAAATGTTCCCATTATTGAATAAATTAATATAAATGAAGAGTTACAGCACGGTTTGTAGTATTGCCTAGAATACCGCCATAATATTACAAATTAAGAAAGCATTAACATTGCAGTTACTGCTTTTTATACGAGAAATATGCCTTCTGTCATTGCTAAACTTGGAAGAAATACAAAGGCAGTAAGTGTTTTCTTAACATAACTCCTTTCTGTAGTTACTGCCTTCTACCTAAGCAGGGCAGTAGTATGACCAGCCGCAAATGTTTACAGCATTTAAGATTTTTCCGTTTATTTGTAATATAGTTAAATAACACACTGGTATTCCGAAATGTAGAAATAAACAAGACGTTACCAGCATAACTCATAAGCCTACTTTCCTCGAAGCGTAAATTAACAGTGAAAGTTAAAATCTTTCAAATATATCTAGGAATATTAAATAATAATATTAATTGAGGCATATGCGAAATATACCAAAGATAAGCCAGCATACTAACGTACCCAGTTAGATAAAAATGGGGAACTAATTTTCTGAGACGTCTCTCTATCATAAAGATAGTGAATGACCGCTGTTTTCAAAATCTTACAAAAAAATGAACGAAATATACATTAGTCCAGTCAACAAACTAAGTGGAACATGCATGCCAAGATTAATGAACTTCGGAAGAACATTTCGTCAAATATATCACATTATGCAACATATAAAAATTGCCGCTATTGTAAAAAATATGGACATATGGTACGAAATACACTAAAGTAAAGTCAGTATGCTAAGTAGTATATGTGTACTAAGTTAAATAAAATTTAAAACAATATGATTCGTTAGTCATGATACATTATTCTAAATATAAAAAAAAACGATTACCGTTGAAACATTAATATAAAGTGAACGAAAAACGCAATCAAAAATCAAGTCGAATTCCCAAGCTGTACATGTGAGCCAAGATTATAAAAAAAATAGGAAAACAATTTTCTTAGTAATGTCAAACTAAAAAAAAAAAAAAAAAAAAAAAAAAAAAAAATATAAAAAAAAAAAAAAAAAAAAAAAAAAAAAAAAAAAAAAATGGCCGCCTTTATTGAAACATAAACACAGGACGAATAAAACATACTTACGCTAAGTCTGCTTACTTATTTGTGTACAAATATTAAATTTGATGAAATTAAAAAAATATATTTTTATATGATATGCAATAATGTGTTTAAATCATAAAAAGGACTGGCAAATAAAAAATATGAATACAGGATGAACGAAAGTACGATAAGGTTGAGTCCTAGATGGAATCCCGGATACACCGCCACCAGCAGCACACGTAAACACCTCGTTAGGGGTGAGACACGAGGTGAGTATGGAGCAGCATCGGAATGAAGGGGCGGGGGAAACGGGAGATCCCCGAGAAAACCCTCCGATCAACGGCATCGTCCGGCACGATTCCCACATGCGAAAATCCGGGTACCGACCCCGCCGAGTATCAAACCCGGATCACCTTGGTGGGAGGCGAATGGTCTGACGATTCGGCCACCGCGGACTTCGTCAGATAACTGAGCTTTACGTCTCGTCGACAGCGAGGCCAAAAGGGTCGGTGACTCAACATAGTACAATGGTAGGAGTATTCAACTAGCGTGCGGTGTTTTCATACAAACAGTTTTTCAACGGGACTTCAAGAGATGGCCCTGTTATTTTATTTGTGGAAAGTATGTGGTAAAGTCCAATGCAGGTTTATATGATTTTGTTTTACAATTACAGTTCATATTTTCTCTCCTACAGCAACGTGAAAAAGTCAATTTCAGCACTTTTGAGGAGCTTATAAATCATGTTTTTAATTAGCGGACTGCATTTTTATAACCAAAGGGACATAATTTGAAGTGTGTCTTTTTTCGTAGATAAACTCACTAACAGATTATTAGTTTTTTACTATCCTACAATCTTACAAGGGAAAATAAACAAGTATTTGGAGTTCAGAAATATTGATCGCCTTCAGGGGAAATACCGTAGTGGGGGAAATAGCGTAAATTAAATGACGGCCTTGCACCATTCCTGTTACTCGGAGAATGTGCTAAAACTTACTTTTTACCACTGGTTCGATTTGAAATATATAAGTATTTAGCCTTTAGGAAGAGTACATGATGGTATAGATTCGCACCCCAGACTTGAGGAAGTCGAACTCGACTCAGAATCATGTTTGAAATTGTGAAATAAGACAAAACGTTTGAAAAGCGACGGGATGCAAAGGGCCGAGAAACAGGCAATTTTGAGGAAAACTACCGGTGCATATGCGTAAAATCGAGATAGCTATGCCGAGGATCACCAGTTTGCACAAAAAATATTCTGTGTACAATTTCTGAAAGAGTGCTGATACGCATCATCAATTAGAACATTGACGTAACTAACTAAACATCCACTTCCCTCGTATCTGGTTATGTAGTATTCTGTATTCTAAACTTTGAAGAGTAAAAGCCACCGTAATTAGATCAATACATTTCATTTAACCGTAACCCTCGCCTAAGTTTAACCACTTAGCTAGTTTCAGTATAAAGTGCATACCTCTGACTACAGCCACACAACCACTTTAAATTATGCGTAAAATGACTTAAATATTCATTTTGTAACACCGATTGATACGCCCGGTATTACAACGAAAATAATACACTACATAATTAAGAATAAAAAAGTACTTAACATATAGTTAAGTTATAACAATTAAATTTTTGATATATTTGCATCTTTAAAAACTTTCACAAGTTTTTTTTTCTTATGTAATTTTTTTTTCGTGTATTAACACCTTACAGTAGTAAAGTAACCAAAATGTGACAGTTTACAAAATAAAATACCTTTAATGTGGATATTTGTAGAAAATATGAACATACGTTGCGTTGTGTGTAATAACATATCGTAATAAATTTTACATCTTACTATATGTTACCACCAAACAACTAAAGAAAGTATTTCCGTTGGTAGGTTTAACCACAGTGAGTGAATACCGGTCATTTAAATTATTCCGAAACCCATAAAAATGTTTGGCTATAGTTTAATATAGTTTTGCTACTAAAGTAATTATTTTCAATACTTTTAACTAAGTAAAATAAATATTTCGTCGCTGAAGTGTTACGTGCGTAATATTGTAGTATAACTAGAGGCACGAGTATTTCTCGTATTAATCTGGCAACAGCGTAGACTTCTCAGACCTATACACACACTGGCCAAAGTCAAATATACATTGGCTTCTAACCGTAACACGTGTTACCACCACGACTTATTTCCTTATTTATCACTGGCTTGCATTCGTCAAAGATGTGTTGAAACATGTGCCGTCTAATCATAGAAGGAATATTGAAGTATACATTATTGGCATACAACCTGACCTAGAAATAATAATAGCCTCTACGTATTACTAACCTTACTTCAGATGTCAGTGCTCACTCACTAGTTGCCAAATATTTCTGAAACTACTATAATCTGTTGTGAGTGTGATATCGTGATGTATTTACTTGGCTTGGCAAAGTACACACGTTTCAATGTATCCTTCCATTTTCAACAAAAGTTGACTTTTAAAACATTGAATATAGAAAATTTCTTTCGTTTGGTAACATTGAACTATTATAAGGTTGTGCTGCATTTAAGCTTATTCACTTAGTAAAAGAACAAATAATAATACTCGGTATGTTTTCAAAGAGAACCCCACGCCATCATACTACTTGATTCGTTCTAACAGACCGACATATTTCCTCAACCGCATTTCATGACTTATTAGCCTATTTGCTCTGCACATGTTTATCACTCAACAATAGTAGTAAAATACACTGTCTAAGCTGAAAATTCTGGCGTAGACACATTGCACACGCTATGCAACGAAACGAACAATTTTCTTTCATTTATGGGACTATCGTTTCCCCGAATAGAGAACAAGACGTATGGATCACCATGTGTTATATATTGACTGCGACATATTCGAAAACCCCTTTACAAGTTACTTTACTTTGTGTAGTATGTATATATATTTTTTTTACAAAATAAATTATGTTTCCGTTTCCATAAATTTTGTTTTAGCGTATAGCGTGCACGTTCCAACAGCAATAAATTTAATAACTTCTCAGCATTAGATTCGAAACGCATTTTAAAACACTGAAATAAGAGAGAATTAATACTCTAAGACAATAGTTTTCTACTCTAAACTATTAATTTTCTGATGGAGGGTAAGAATACTTCTCAAACACTGTTATACATTGTATGCAAATACCCAAATGTAATTAAATGTCTGTATAATAATTCATATTAACATTTATGTTTTCAATGTGTGTAAGAATCGCATCTTAGTTTGCGTATATTCAAAGTATTCGATAGAGAGGAAGGTGCTTCTCGATAGCTATCTCAGCTAACAGCTACTTCCCAGGACCTAATATCACGTAGCTACGTGCTGAGAATTTAAATTCCCGCTCAGGGAACGGCTACAAGCGGTTCGCAATGTTCGGGGCAATCAACTGCAGGGTGGATGGGGGGTAGAGGGGGGAGAAGGGCAGGAAGGTCTGGAACACCAATGCCGTGCCATCCAGCGAGGGCACACACAATGACCCCAGCCTACAGTTATGGGTACAGTAAACATTTGCTGGAAAGTGAGTAGAGGGAGCATGGAGGTGGTGGTCCACGCTAAGCTCGGACCCCCCAACAATGACGCTACTGCAGACCTGACACAAAACGGGCCCACGTGGCAATAAATTTGAGAGCCATGGAGGTGTTGGGGGGTTAATTTCCTCCCGCTTCTCCAGTTCCCCGGCCTATGGAGCATAATGAGGTGCGGAGTCCACTGGGATTGTCCAGCGTGATCATTACGTGACTTCAGCGGCTGCGATTACGGAGTGAGCCTTCTACAAACCAGGTGCTCAGAAAGCCACGAAGTGTGCTTTCGAAATTTAGTTCAAAGGCTTAGGTAACTCTGTAAATAGTTATCAAGCAAATAAATATTTGAGAAAAATGAGGTACTTAAATGCCACTGACGGGTAAATACGACTACTTTGACAAAACGTGATTTATTAACTGGTCCCAAATCTATAATTCAATTTCTGCATTATATTCCTTCAGAGCTTGTTGCCAACCGAATAGAGAAAGATTTCCGATCATAGTATCACAATGATTTACATCTTCTTTGTCGTGTCATTAGTCACCTTTTTCAGATATTCTCCACTATCCTCAAAATACTATGAAGAATATGAAATGTTTTTTTTTTATTTAGTACGATTCTTCGTTTTCCACATCAGTTTTTCAATTTGAGAGCTGTGTATATGTATATTTGTATGTGTGTTTGTGTGAATATTTGTGAGATTGAACTTCATTTTATTCTAAATAAATACTATTGAAGCATAACAGCTACCGAAATTATGTACTTGTATAAAGTGGCATAGTTATATTTTTTGGGTTTCATTGCACAAACCTCTCAATTCAATACGCAAATCGGTCTGCAATAACGTTACGAGTTTTTAACTCCCAAGTATACTTACAGTAAAGACAGTAACTTCTGCGTGGTATTGTGTGAGTTTGTATTAAAGTTAACATATCAGAATAATGTACATACATCACTCCGATCTGTCTACTACGAAGTGATGGTTCATGCATGGAACTATTTTGTAGAATGTTCTCGAATGGAATGAAGAGATTTTTCTATCGATATCTTGAGTACTGGTGTGGGCCAATTTAGGAGAGTATCGAGAAGTAGCGGAATTAATGGATTGGGTTACAGAAGAACCCCGAGAAAACTTGGCATACAATGGCAACATCTGCCAGGTTTTAATGTGTCTCGACCCATAATTACGCCACACGAATGCAGCTCTTAGGGATAGAGCCTAAAATATATTGTACAGAGCAAATAATTTTAATAGTTTAATTCTGCTTTGCCACAGTACCCACACGATGGACGACCTCTGACGTCACAGCCCGATGTGGGAAATAAAATTTATTGTCATTGGAATCTGTGTTGAAAGTTATTGCTATATATATATTTGTACTGATTACTAACGCTAACTTCGTCATTTTAGAGCAAACTAAAACAGAACATCTGTATGATAATAATTATAATGATTTATAGAAAACTTCCATAAAAAGTTAGCGATATTGTTCCCTTTATTTAATGACGTAATGTTAAAATATATGATAATGGTTGTAGTTCAATGTTAACATGCATGACTCGGCAGTTCAGTTTTAAAAATGTACATCAAATGAGTACTTTAAAACAATGTGAATACAAATATTATTAGAAATGTGTCTTTTTTTTACTAGGTTTATTTAAAATAATACACATAGTTTCCAGTGTGTCCTATGAAATCTACCGTCTCTGTACTGCATTACTAATAGGTATATTTTTATTGCGACAGCTCACATAATTGTTATCATGTGCGGGGTATTGCATTAGTTACACGCGTTACAGGAAGAGCGATATTGAAATAAATAGTGTGTATGCGCGTGTATGAGCTCTGACCATGCGAATCGCCGTAGTTGTGCAGAAGGCCTCTGCTGGGGACTTACTACGGTAAACACAGCTCGAGCTTCCATATACGAGCTACTTCGAATGGTAATATTCGCATAGGAACTGGCATATTTGAAAATCGGTATGCTCCACTGTATTGAACTCGCGTACGAAATAAGTGTACGAAGTGAGCACCGTTGGTCGATAAGATTACAGATATTCGAATGTATATCGTTGGCTTAGTGGAAAAAGTTGGTAAGTCCAGTTTATAACCTATGGACTTACCAACTTTTTCCACTAAGCCGACGATATATCGATTTACATAAATTAGTTTGTGCGACAATTAGGGTATTTAAATTGTTAATAAGCATAATAGAAGAATCTTAAAATCAGCGAAAACTAATTCAGTGTGACTGACTTGACTAAAGACAAAAGGAAATATCGTAGTAATTCCAAAAACCGGAATTTTTCGCATCGTAAATGGAAATATTATATTTTCGTACATCATTTTCTGTGCTATCCATAGTGCGGTGGTAAAGTTTTTCTTGCTGGCAAAAACCTTCGGTTCGAAACGTCATACAGGTGAAAATTTGTTTATTTCAATAAATACATGAATAATTTGACGTAATTAAAAGAGCCCTACGAAACATTAGTTTACTTTACGTGATTTTCTGATTTGACTCATTGAAACTCTTCTGTATATTTCGTTTATAGAGAGGAAGCAACAAATGTTGCGAACATACAGTCACAAATTAAATTTAAAATTAGTCATTAACGCTTTACAAATATTTATCTGCCCTTCTCCGGTAAGTGACATTAATTAACATCACGTTTTCTTAAACGGAAGCGTAATTCTTAAAATATATAACATATATTTGAACATGAAGTCTTACTTATTCCTACTAGAAGAGTGAGAGATTTTGGTCAGCCATTGCGTTCTTTAGCGCTGGTACGGGGTGACATGAGGTGGAATTTTGAGCAGCGTCGGAATGGAAAGTTGGAGGAAATGGGATTACCCCGAGAAAACCCGCCGATAAACTGTATCGTCTGACACAATTCCCATATGCGAAAATCCGGAGTCTGACATCACTGGGAATCGAGCCCGGATCACCTTGGTGGAGGGCGAAGGGTCCGACAATTTGGCCACCAGGGTCACCCCCCCTCCCCGCACCCATTTCCCCTGTTAGATGTGTTGAATAAAAAGCACAGCAAACTTCAGAGTAAGGCTAACGACACGAAGGCTTCAAGAAACTAAATATTAAGTTACATAGTTTTCACCTACAGTAAATGTAGTTACGGTAATGGCTTCACGTAATTAATATGAGGAATTTTGGTGAATTTTTACGTAAGAGGTGAAATGACTTTTCTTTACATGTAGAAATTTTGTCCAAGTATTTTATTCAAAATATTTTAACCGCCCTCATTATTTATTTAACAGTCGCAAAAACTAAAAATATTACTAGAACTTTATTCTCGATTTTGAACATAAATAAGAAAATCAAGTGGAAAATAACAAAAATGCCTGGTACTGCATGATTGTCCAAAACATTGTCGCTTTTTACATTATATGCGATGCGACAAAGATTGTTTAAATTTTATTTTACACCTTTATAACTGCTTAGAGACGAACAGCAAAACGTATATAAATATACAAGTAATTGAAGGGGGGGGGGGATATATTTCGGGATTGTATGTAGAGCAGTGGGACCTAAAACACGGTTAACTTTTTCCGCGATAAATCACCCGCTCGTATTGTGTTTTTCTTATTCTTTATGCTGTCTACAATCAATAACACTTTTTAAAAATAATTTTGTGAGTTGTTTGAAAAGGCACAAATTAATGCGTTTCAAGCAAACGCAAAAAATGATGACTCATATCAACGGCACAAATCAAAAATAATCTAACAATAATTTAAAACAGTTTGGCCAAAATTAATAAATAGAATAATTTTTAGTGGTTAAGCACATATAAAAAAATTGCGTAAAACATTATATCGTAAAAGAGCTAAATCACATGTGTGTACACCTAATTGGCGAGTTTCTATTTAAACGCTGCTGAGAACATTAAATAAAATCTACTTGTAGAAATCTTGCTCCATAGCTTATGTTTTTTACGCTTCACGAAAGCGAAATCCTCAGTTCGGCCGGCTACCACAACTCAAGTAGCTTTTCCTATACGAATTTTTCCAGCATACTCGTATACATCATTATTCTAACTTAATACTCTATTAAGTACTATTTTTTATTCTTTATTAAGCACTGATTTATTTCCCGATTTCACATTCACTTATTTAGCGAATTTGTAGAAACCTGTAATGAGCATCATTGATGGGTTCATATTTTGCCACAGTCGGAGTTTATTGGTTTCCAAATTCAACATGCAGAAGAAAACATTTAAATACAAACACGACCCTTCGAATTATTTTAATTCGGTTAGCAGTTTCGTGTGTTTTGATCACAGCGACTAAATTATGAATTAAAAGTTTAACAACGTGTCGGATGGGCTACTTCGATGTTGGGTAATTTAAAGTTATGGCGAGGAATTTTTCAAATAAACGTATGGCCACCAACAAAACAATGGAAAATCTTATTTTTAACACTCACAGAACTTCTATGTTATAATTATTTCTTTGTAATTTTGTTAAATAATTAAAGGGCATGTTTATAATACCGCACTGAAAGCATTTAGAATTCAGTTATGAGCAGTTACACGTAGTCTTATATCTTCAAAGAAAGTAGATTCCCTTTATTCCACCGCATTCCTTCCGTCAAGTTTTAATTTCGAAATGGCAGGACTCACGTAGGCCCGCCCAACGCACAGGTCCGGTGCGACCTAAAGCTAGTTCATTTCCTCCTACCCATACCTTTCTGACGAACCACCCTTCCTACCAACCCTTGCGTTCAAACACGTCGGCCGCCCGCTGTCCCTTTTGACGACGGGTCCTCAGACCGCCCGGCGCGTGTGGGCCCCGCTGTTTGGAGAGTGTTCCATCATGGTCATCATCGCGGAGATAATCTAAAACCTCAAACAAAATGACACCTCACACCCCTGTTTTCCCCACCCTCCCCTCCCTGGCCGTCACCAACAGCTCGAAGCCACCTCCGCCATCCGGCGTTCCATCCCGCCTAAGTCGAGCCTCGATGAGCAAATTTTCCCCTCACTTTCCCAGGGATTTCATCATCAGCCCTGCTCGGGCAAACACGCGCGTCGCCACCCTCTGCAAAAAGTTTTTACTCTTCTGGGCACTTGTACCTAAAGACCGGTAGCACGGTAGGCCCTTTCAAAACAATCGTAGTCCTACAAAACAATTTTTAAACTCTTAGGGATTAATAATTGTTTATTTTCCAGTCTCATGGGTGGAGTATACCGTTGTTATTATCCCTTTTGTGGAGAATTAGCTACGGAGTTACGTTACACAAATTTTATTTATGACGTGTTCCCATGGGGAAACGGACATGTTGGAATAAAAATATTTTTTAAGGGGAAGAAAAAAGTAAATGAGAGATATGAAGCATATGTATGTCATATATTGAGCCAAGTAGAAATAATTTTTTTTTAATTATAAAGTTATGGAAATACGTAGTATAATTGTTATACTTGATATGTTAAACATTAAATAACACATATCTGATTGTGAGTTAAGAAGTAGTAAGCATGGCCGTGATACTAGGAGCAAAGACATAATTGACACATTGTTACTTTAAAATGAACCGCAAGAATGTTTTCAAACATTTTGTAATATTTTGTTTTAAACAAACTGCCAAAAAATCTATGATGGTCTGTGTGAAACCTTATTAAGTCTGAACTCAAAATATTTAGTTTTTAAGAAAATATTTTATAGAATGAAAGTATTTGTGGACAGTAATAGAAAACGTAAGAGATTAATGTTATTGTTTCAAGTTTTTATCTTAACAATGTCTGTTGAAGCTTGTTGAATAGTTTCGAATTAATTACAACGATAACGATAGTTGTATTATTTTTACCAGATATTCTGGAGTAAAATTGTAAAATTATTACGGAGAAATGTCACCGTCACGACTACAAGTCTGGTACTACGGCGTGGATCGCGTCTGTAAATCTTGTTTTAGGGCAGTCAATGCTAGCCGACGAAAGTGAATGTAACACATAATCATTGATGTGCCTCCACAGAAAAAATCGCATGGGGTAAGAAATTGGCTTATTTGGGGCCACTTATAAGACCATAGTGTCCATGTGCCCCACGACCAATCCAGCGCTTCGGTAACGTCTCGTTAAAGTATCCTCGAACATCTAGATGCCAGTGGGGTGGGGTGGTGGATCACACTGCTGAAAAATTAAGTTCCCTGCTGAGTCATATAACTGAAGAGACAACCTCTCTGTTAGCGTTACCAAACACGAGCGTATGTCCCCCAAAGTACGTGAGGTTTTGTGCTCTAGGGCAAGACCAACACCGACTGAGTATAGGCCGGCGCACACTGCTATGACGTCATCACTAGTACGCCATCCTCCCTCCGCAGGCGCGCTTCCAGACCGAAGTCTGTAGCATGTTTCTCCCCGTCTGTACGTATATTGCGTACAATTCCTCTTGTGAATCTTCAGGTACATTAATACAATGGCTGAGACGTGTATTTAACCACTCAGTTAAATTTGTTTGTAAAACGGTAAGCGGTACTTCAAACAGTTTTTGTTTAATTTATTCGAATTCTAAGGATTTTTACTACCATGTCGTTACAAAGGGAAACCATGAAACATCAATAACTGTAGTGGAAAATATAAGCAAAATGAAATTTGATTCAACCTAAATTGAATGAAAATAAATCTGACGGAAGTGTATGTTCTAACCCATAAATTAACTTCAATGATTACACAGACAATGTTAGTGCTACCATGTGAAATTTTACTGTGTTATTTAATAAGTTCTAACACAACCGATAATTTAATGCATTTTATAAAATATATAAAATAAGTTTAAAGCCAAATAAATCTGATAGCCTAAGTAATGGTTTACTACAGCTCTCTGTATGTTGCTTTTACAAAGTAAATTCGCACACGCCTTAAACGTTCAAGCAATTTAATTTTCAACACACCAATAAACAAATAGGTTTAAACAGAAGTATCACATAATAGTAATGCAAACATAAATATTGGGACATAAAATGCTATGTCTAAATACAATAGTTTTTAAACAGACTGAAAATTTCAATATAAAAAATGTTTGATTAAATTAAAATAAACACACAGAATAGAAACATTGAAAATGTACGACTCCCAACAATACATTAATTCACATAATAGATAAAAAATACAAACCTTTGCAGGTCTGAGTTGGCGTAAATAAATATATTTAACATGAAGATATATTGTTAAAATATTTTAGCAGGACTCCCTAATACAGTAATGAAATACATGCTACAAATCTTTTTATTTTAAATTATGGTAATTTTATAACCTGACAGCCTGAAAAAAAATTTAACAAAACTACATAAAACTGTTTTATACAGAAAGGTGTTTGCGTAGCATTTTAAAATTTTACTTAGCAATAGCCTGCTTCGAAATTCATTTAAGCTTACAGCAAAAAATACATTTTATTTAACACGGGATATTCTGCTGATGAATGAATTTTATGGAATTCAACAACTTTACAAATGACAGGATGCAAATTTTGAAATTTTATTTCTTATGTTAATACATTAAATAATTTCTTTACAACAGCCAACTTGAAAATATGTATTTGATTAGGTAAGTTGGGACAAGCTAGTATGTAATATTATGTCTGAAAGTCAGTTCAGCCTTATTATGGATGGACTTTATTATTTAAACGGGCTTCATTATGAACTCGATTAATAGATACTCTTATTCATGATTTTATTTTCAATAAAATGGTTACTACATTTAATGATTTTATTATTTTCGTATTAAATTTCAGCGCATTTTAACATTAATTGACCAACAAGTGAAACAATGTCGGTACCGATAATGTTATCTGTTATTACGACAAACAATAGCAAGGAACAATTTCTATCTCTTTAAGCGTGTTTCTTGCAAACCGTTCTTACATATAATTTTCATGAATTCATTATAATTTTGAGTAAAACTGCAAAAAAATTATTTAAAAAAAAATTTAATCTCGGTTTTAACAGCTAGGGAAATGTCTATTAATACACTTTTATTAGCACTATATTTTGCTGAACCTCTTTTATTTCTTGTGAATTCTATAAACCTAAAATAATGTAATGCATAATTTACACAAGTATAACTCCAAAAAAAATTTGCAATTATTTCTTTCTAAAATAAGCTAGTCACAAAAAATTGACTGTGCACTTAAAATTATGTCTTCGTCATTTTTGAAAATTATATCTGGGCCAAATATGGCATAGTGAAAAGGATACATATTTCGACAAATTCCCCACCTTAAAGTAAAGTATCCTTTCATTCCTTGTTTCGACATTCTACGTCGAAAAGTGCAGAAATTATGGCGAGTAACTTCTGAACTTTTAGACGTAGAACGTCGAAACTCGGAATGTAGATGTGTGTATGTATGTATGTATGTATGTGTGTATGTATGTATGTATATATATACACAGAATCAGTCGGAAGGAAAGGTACATACATGCTTTGAGGGGTGATAGTACTGATGATTCTGAACAAAATGTTTCTAATAAACATATGCCATTTTCTTAACAGTTTCATAGAAACCTAAAGAAACAACAAGGAACGGGATAAGTGCAGGTGACGGTAAATCACGCTACTGTTATCTTATGTAGGGTGTAATTTTGTACATTTCCACACGGTGGTGCTCTAAGCATGGTGCAGTTGTTTACCTCAGTCTCAGTCCTACAGTGCTTGTCCTAGTATTGGGAACTACAGTGTTGTTACGTGTACAGTTAATACAGTTCAGTGTTGTCAAATATGCCACAGGTCTTCACACATGCAGAGTATGCTGACATGAAGTTTGTCTACGGTTTCTCCGATGGAAATTTCAGAGTCGCTGTTCGTTAGTACGAACGACGGTTTCCTAATCGCAGAGTTCCAGATAGCAGGATGTTTAGCAGGGTGTTTGCAGGATTGCGTGACCGTGGTACGCTTCCCAGCGTAAATGTTGTATCCGAACGTACCATACAACAAGCTCTTAATGAAGTTGAGAACATTATTCAGGTACTAGAACGCAGCCCAACAACTATCTCGAGACGAATTGCTGCTCAGCTTCATACAGCGAAGCCTACACGTGCAGGGTGGATACAAGAGAGGAACTTCTCGCTCGTATTTACCATGCTTGTGCTCAAGTATAGCAATGTACTAATGAACTCAGATCAGCAACACAGCAGCTATCAGAGCAGCAAAATGCATTGAAGTTTGTGGTGGAGTGTTTGAACATGTTTTGTGAGGAAATGTACACAATTAAACAAAACATACGATAACAGTATCGTGATTTACCGTCACCTGCACATTTCCCATTCCTTGTTGCTTTCATTCGGTTTCTCTGAAACTGTTAAGAAATGGACATATGTTTAATAGAAACATTTTGTTCAGAATCACCAGTACTATCACCCCTCAAAGCATGCACCTTTCCTCCCGACTCATCCTGTATATGTCTTGCACAGATCTGGCCAGTTACAAATATATGTATATATATGTGTACATATAAAAAGGTGTGTGTGTTTGTGTGTGTGTAATTTTGTGTATAACCACGTTAAGTGTGTTCAAGTGGGGAAAATTTACAAATTTATACTTGTATGAAATATTGTTAGTTTTATAGACGTTATTTGGGAGTAAACTTTCCTCTAACAAAAAAGTTTAGCGTAGCCACACTAAAAAAAATACTTATTTGTCACTGCAAAATATTTTGTTAAAATTAACCTTACCAAATTATTTTGTAGTGGTTACAAAATTTTTTTGTAGTCATTGCAAAACTTTATTGGGGACAGAAACATATTTAATGGTTACTACAAAAAAATTTTTAAGGTAAATTTCAACAAAATATTTTGCAGTGACTAATAAGTATTTTTTTCAATGCTTTTTCCCATAATGACATTTCAGAGTAAAAAATTTCAATTATTTTACTTTATACAAATCTTGAAAACCTATGAACAAAATTAAATTAAATAATTCACTTGTTAAGTACATGTACCGAGCTACTGCCTGAGGTATGTAAATACCAACCACAAAATATTTTTGTATAAAAAAAAATCTAAAATTTACTGATTCTTTGTTACTTAATTTTTTTAAAAATACAAAATTGTTTTATTGAGTTTATATATGCGTCAAGCTGTAGACTGTGACATGTAGTTTTGATGGGAATTTTTTTCATTTCATATGTTTATTGGTTTTTAAGTTTTGTATGAAGTAATTATATACCAATTTTACCTCGAAGTGACATTTTGGGAAAACTGGCTAAGCTAAAAATTTTTTCGTAAGAGGAAAATGTACTCACATGTAATCTTGCCCTATTTTATTCAAATATAAACTTATGATTTTTCCCAACTCGAACTCTTGCTGGCCATTTATAAATACTATTGCTGCTAAACCCCTTGTCATTTCAGTCTGTCTCTTGTCGTTACGTTTGAATGGCGTAGTTTTGTCAAAACAGTGCTCTAAAATCTGTTGATTTGGGAACACATCATATTTGGGTTTCTTCTTTTGAAGATTTGAAACGTAGTTGTGTTTGCTGTTGAGTAAGTTGTAAAGCGTCAACAGATTTGTTTATGCTTAGGCACGACACATTTCGTCATAATTCCGAACTCAACCTTAACGGATACTGGTTTTTTACATGCTTCAGCAGACTAGATGTAGATTTTGACGAACCTCGTGATAAACGGTGTCTACAGTAATTACGATACGTAAATTTGCGATTGGTAAAATCAACCTAAAAATGCTCCCAAACGGGAGACATTATTGAAACTGCAAACAAATTTACGGTTGGCTAGAATACCAAATTCAACAATTTAGCAACCAATCTACTGCTACCAACAATAGTAATGAGATTTTTAAATATTTGTTGCAATGGGATTTTACAATTGGAATTTATTTGTTTGTAGACATACGCCATTGCTCATGTTTTGTTGACCAAACATGACAAAATATAAATAAAATACACAAAAGACACAGAAAACGTAAGCAAAACAATCCCAGAGGAACTTCGTTCAGTTTTTATTTTTATTTATTTATTTTTTTAATTTTTATATTTCAGCAAGAATTCTAAAACTCGAATTCAGTCATTAGTTTCATAACACCCAGACACAAAAGACAGGCACAAAGAAAAACCAGACTCCCAATATGAGAAAAGATGAAAAAAAAAAAAAAATAAAAACATAAATAGTGGACAGTGTACAACAAATAAAAAACAAGAGACAACACAAGTTAAAATCAACGAAAAAATGCAACGTTTCGGGGATTGCGATACATCCCCGTCTTCTGGCTGAGACACAGCTGGTCGGAACACCAAGATGCATCTACGTTAAAACACATTTTAATATGTATGTTACTTAAGTATTTGAGCAATATGATCGTACACAATCTCAGATGTTTAGACTAATTCATTTTTATGGTGTGTAACAGTGAACTTTTTAGCATTCAAAACACGTATTTTAAGGGCGTTCCCGTGGCAAAATATAATTAGTTTATATTTGCATGTCATTGTGATCGCTTTATGGACTACATTTGTGAAAACATTTTCCAATTGTAAAATTTTTTTTAACTGTCATAGGTTTTCCATAGTGACATGACAAAGAAAAAAATTACAAGTTACGGGAACATGACAATAACAAAAACCAAGTGTCTTACTCGAATGAAAAAAAATTACTTTGAAATTATATACTATGGGCAATATGCTAATCTATTTAAAACACACAATGAGATTCCATTGTACTTTAAAAAAAAAATATGAAAATGATGACAATTTACCTAATTTCTAGCAAATTAAAAAAAATGCAAAGTTACTGTTATGTGTTTTAATACTATAGCATATTGCCCATAATATCTAATTTGAGAGCAAATTATTTCATTCGAGCAAGTCACTTTGTTTTTGCAATTACTATGTTCCCGTAACTTGCGAATTCTGACTTTGGTATGCTGCTGCGGAAAGAAACTGTGTTAGTTAAAACGTTTTTACAAGTGGAGCATAGTCACAGTTCCCAAATGCAAAAGTTGAGAGTGGACGTGCAGAAGGTGTGCGCAAAATATTCCGTGGGAAATTTCCACTGTTTTTACGCAGAGCAAGCAAATAGAAAAGTAAGTCTACGTAGTTAAATAACACAAGAAATGCTGTTAATTGCGTACGGTGGTGAATTGCGCAAGCACAGGGGCCCTTGAACCCAAAAAGTTATTAATATATAAAACATATACGTGGCAACACTATTCAGATACTTGTATTTCTGAGCCATGATATTTTTTCTCCCAAAACTTCTTGCGCAGTTTATGGATGTTAAAATTATTTTCAAATCAAAACGCGAGTATTTTTAAATTTTCGTTTATTACAGAGGCCAGGATATTATCACACAAAAAAGTATGGATTTTGTGGCTTCAAGCCCGTATTTTCTAAAACCCGTTTTAAAGTGTTAACTCGAAAACAAAGCATACTACCGTCTAGTGTTGTATAAACAGACATCCGCAAATAAAATATCCACTCAGGAAAAAAAGTCCCATGGAATTAAGGAGAAGTTGTTCAGATTTTATCGAAGATTGAGTTTTCCAATCGTTTGCTAGATGCCTTGCCTTTCCATACCCCTTAAATCGCATTATCTTCGTTTTTATTGGGCAACGTACTCGACATGATCCAACAGTGCATTTTAAATTGTAGCGCAAAGCAGCGTACGTGAGAAGGGAAAAATCGACAAATAATCGAAAATGGCCATACTGCATCATTATGTCGATATTTTGCGATCAGGGGTAACGTTGACCGACTAAAAATATTTATTTTGGTGCCATTTGGTGAATAAATGGCAAACCTTATGTGAATGTATCGAACATAATGGTATAAATACTTAAGTATACGTGTTTATTTCTTCATTTGTCGCAAAACAGATTTCTTGAGTCGGTCAATGTTACCCCTGAAGTCAAAGTATTAACTTTTCTCTGTACACCAAGCTTGTTTATGTAGTTGTTAGTAACCTAAATTAATACACAAAAACCTCAAGGAATGATTTAATTTGATAGTTAATCAAGATTGTGTAGCTTGAAGAAGAAAATGTGCGGGAAGATCTTCGGTTATTCGCCGCCAACAGTACAGGTTGTGAGACAACGACCGTTAAAGTTGAATTATATATAGTGAGGGGCAGTGATTTCTAAAGTGCTGCTATTATCGCAAATCGCCTATATAAAGTTCTCAATTTGCAAGAACACTCCACATATGTATGTGTTTAACACAAGTTTCTGGAACAGTTTTAGAATTTTTTTATGCTCCCAATGCGAAGGTAGGAAGAAAATAAAAACGTCTAGCGGGGGAGAACAATCCCAAGCGAGTCGCAGATAACTCTCCTGACAAGATATATACAGAAGAGGAATTAAGTTCGTCACTGCTGGCACACAGCAGGAGACGCGATTCGCAGCCCTAACACCGAACAGCCGAGCTGAGAAGAACACCCAGTGATGATTGCCTCGGAATGGGAGGTGGGTTGGTTAGAGACCAGCTGACAACTTCTCTTCGAGCGAAATAATAATTTACCGATTTTCCAGTTCAACAAATCATTTCTTCGGTGGAAACTCCAGTTATAAATTAATCTCTTATTTTTTTTACCATCGACGAAACTCTCGTTTTTCCCACTTCGTTGTTCGTTCCCCTTTTTTTTCCAGGCGTTCGGTTTCCTAGTTTTCCCCCCTTTCTTTCATTTTTACGATTCGCTACCACTCGGGCTCTTGGTCCACGTCCGACTGATTCCCCAGACGACACCGAGGCAGACAGCGCTACGGCAGAGTCACTGCGCGCATGGTGACATCAGAAGCGAGTAATGAGCAATGCTGCGAAGTTCGGTCGCGTGGGTAAGGGGGAATGAGCGACTGAATGCGCTGCGGGAAGCCTACTCATCAGGGGAAACCGCTCTTCCCTGCTTTAATCCCCTACTCTCTCCATTCCTCCGTTCATTCAGCCCCTCTGTTTCCGTTCTGATTGTGATTGCGCGTCCCAGTGGACTTCTGGTGAAACTTACGTTCCCCGTGTGCATCACATCTGCTTCCTTAGTCCCTGAAGTGGTTTGGGTGGAACGATTGGAAAAAAAATAACGAAGAGGTGAGGAGTTACTGAAAAATATTTTTCCAACATAGTTCTTTCTACTGTAACAGAGGAACCTGACAATTCTTTATTTTTGTCATTAGAACGTAAGAAAACTATGGTATAGTCGGTTCGGGGTAAATTGAGCACTCAAGAAAAGCCATATGAAGTCCTACTTTCAGCCGGTTGGTATCTTTATGCGTGTAATGGCAAACGACGGGTCATGTCACTTGACGTTTGCGCATGAATGAGTGATAATTTTGCGATTTTATTATAATTTTGTTTTTGAGCCGTAACATTTATTCAAATTTTATTATCAACATTTTCTATTCGACAAAGCGTAGGATATATATTTGGTAAACTGCTTGACATACGTAAATAATAATAAAATGTTTAATTAATTTACTATGCAGAATCATTGCGAAAAAATATTTGAAAATTAACCTATAGAATAAGTGTTATGGCTCGAAAAATTAAAATAAAGTAAAATTGTCTAACGCTCTCCATTAACATCGAGGTCTTCAGCTCTGGTGAGGATTGACATATTGTGAGTATGGATTAGCGCCGGAATGAAAGGGCGAGGGATATGGAAGATCTCTGAGAAAACCCGCCGTCAAACGGTATTGTCCTGAATGATTCCCACACGCGAAAACTCGGGGACCTATCCCGCCGGGAATCGATCCCGGATAACATTGAGGGGGGATGGTCATAACATTCTACCACCACGGCCTCATGTTTGAGCGTGTAAGATATATTATGCAGTAGATATGGACCTATATAGTTTGATTTAAAGATTGTTCATAATAGGAAATACACATCTGTCGATTTCGGTTGATTTTGTTTCATCATTGTTATATTTAAATAAGAAAATACAGGTAAGTATATTGAGTAATTTCGCTGCCAACCATACAAACAGTGCGGCAACTACAGTTACTGTTGAATTATTAGCAGTAATTGCTGGTGATATTTTTCGAGGGTAAAATTTTTAATGTATACTTTATCCCGAAAAACATTTATTTAGATCAATGCTAGCTTAAGTAGCATTATATATGTGTTAATGATTGCAGTCTACCCACACCGTCAAACACTGAGCAAGGCTTTGATAGTGTAACTTTTGCTTATAAATATGTAGCACAAAATTTAAATAGTTTGCTCAAGAAGGTCATTCAAGAATGTTTTCGCTTCATAATTGAAGTATCCCTCTTATAGCTGTAATTTAATATTATTTTGCGAATGTAAAAGCAGTTCTCCACCTTAAAGTGAGGGAACAATGATAAAGTATATTTTAAGTACCATAAAGATTATTCCAATTTTTATGTTGCTATAAAGCAAGGTCATAGGTGAATGTCTCGAAGGGGTAAGATGTCGACATAATACTAGTACTCAACTCAACTGCATTTTGCTCTTACATTATCGGTGGGTATGGTTCAGTTAGCAACGAATTTCTGTGTTCATTAGAAAGTTTAGAGAACATGTAAGGACTTCCTTATGAAATTTATTTATTTGTTAAGTTGAAATATTTTTTTAGTACAAATACTTCTGATGACCCATTTATTTGACTAAACCAGCGGGTTTGTCGAAAATAATATAATTACATAAATTTTATGCCCCCTCGTATATATTTTGCTCAAATAAAATAATTATTTATTTAACTAGTGTTCTACAAAAACAAAACATGTATAATTAAATATTACAATATATACAAGAACAATCAGCACGATAGTTGAACAGGTTTACGTAGTAGTTAAGTACGCAGATATTCCTTTAAGGTTTCGATTATGAAAGAGCAAGTGCAATTTTTCTAAAAATAATTTAGTGCCAAAAATGTACGTATTTTTAACATTTTGCTATTAAATGTTTATTATCATGGTCTGAATAAAATAGATAAATAATAGTTAATTTCCTCCCATTGAATTTACAATAAAACACTTCACTTATCAATATTACAAACATACACATTGTACATTTCACAAGAACAACCTTTGTGGTTTTACACAGAAATTTCTTTGAAACTGTGTTTTCAAGACTTTGCTTGTAAAAGCAAAAATAAATTTCATCGCGTCTGGGCTTTTACACTTGCACAGTATCTCCAGCCAAATGGCCCACATAAAATGACTGGTGTATTGTTGTATTATATTGTATATGTTGTGATATATTGCCCACTTGATTGATTAACATATTTTAAGTTGCATAATGTGTCATCAAATTTTAAGATAACATTTTTAAAAATTTGGCATTATAAATTACATTTTACAGCAATTTAAAAAATAAATTATTAAAAATTATGTGTTTTTCTTATGGGAAACCCTAATTTGGAAACGTATAATGTTTTGAGGTAGGCCTACAGGGAATTAAATTTGAATCGATTTTTCCATGGAGATTGTAAGTTAATTATAAAATAATTTCTTCACAAAAATTCAATGAAAACATAATTTCACTGTTGGTAAATACTGCCAGACCAAATAAATAATACACGCACATCAATGCATTAAGTAAAAGGTTTGATTTCATTCACTTCCTCAGTGATTAAGATCTAACATGAAACACGCGTTCTTTGGCGGCCGTTGTGTCAGTTTGTGTGAACTTCTAAAATCCTTTAAAGCACTTCATGAATGTATTTTCAGCTACCAATTTTGTAACACACCAGAGATTCACATCAATCGGTATAAATTAATGAACCAGAAATTACCCAACGCCCTTAAAAATTAGGCGGAGTTGTTAATTTCGGCTGTTTCCTCATACACGAAAGATATATTTAAAACAATGTTAGAAAAATGAACTTATCAGTCCTGCAATAAAATTTTCATAAATTCTATTCTACTCACACGTTGTATGCCCCTTATCGTCGCCACGACCACTTCACTACCAAGATATACCACAACGTCCAGATCTACGACGTGTCGATCGCCGTGGACGTTGCCTTACATCAGCCTCGGCATCATTTACAAGGTGGGACTGTCATCGTAGTAACTAAATTGAGTAGCTCATAAGTAATCATAAATGTATAATTATATACCTAACTATTCTTGCCTCCCTCCGTAAAGAACATTGCAAAAGTAATGCAACAGTTTGTATATATTGTAAATAAAAGCCGTACCTGGTATTTAGACAGCGAGTCTCACTTATATTGTCAGAATCCCTCATTATACAATTTAATTAAATACTGTGCGTTTTACGTAATACTATAGTTAAGAAAACAGAAAAGAAGTATTTTTGTGTAAACGTAACATTGGCGGAGTAGCGCCGGTTTGAATCCGGTCTTATGTGAAGTAAACGTAACAATGATAGATAGACACACTACCGTAGCTCACATCAGCCGGGGCAGACGAACGCAAAAGGTCTCTTACTGGCTCTGAGGCACAACACAGCGGTAGGTTTTCTAGCGGTGGCAGTGGTGAAGCTTAGACGCGATACAAGGGAAGCAGAATAGGTTATCTAGATCCGATTATGCATTCGGAGCATGAAAATTAACTTGGCGTTGTTATGATTTGCCAACATAACAGTGCCACGGTAGCAGAAGAATGGGGCCTGGGAGAGTTTTGTAAACCCTAACGAATATACGACCGGGGGAGCAACACAACACCCATAGTTGCTTGTAATTCCACTATGTCGAGGAAATAATTGGGACTGTTTAACAAGGTGAAATCGCATATACAACCGGGATGGCTCCACTCTTTAGCGTCATAAAGGGCCAATAAAAAGGCTGGAAAATGACACAAGAAGTGGGGGCGCGAAGAGTGGTGTAGACTACCGAGGAAAGTCCCGAGGAATCTCTCTGGAGCGGCGACGAGACTAAGGGCCGGTTTCACCAACCAACTTTAAGCGATTTAATCTCTTTTAATCGGCACTTAATCTCGATTATACACGGTTTGGGTTTCACCAAGCAATTTATCTCGATTGTCTCGTCTTAAGCGAGATAATATTTTAACTGCTAAATTTTGGCCGGGTAACTTCACTAATCTCGCTTATGTTTAAAAAAAATGTCGCGATCACAGTATAATTTGATATTTGAAGACAATGCAAACGACGAAGACTTTATATCTGTGTATCAGCCTCGCCGGATTCGAGAAAGATATCATTGTTTTGTTGAATATGATGATATAGACATCCGAATACATTTCCGCCTATCAAAACAATCTGACCATTCACTTTAATGATACACACGAGGTTATGTTTCACGTCTGGTGTTTTCAGGTTAACAAAAAAATATATATATACAGACGAGAAAAAAATTCAACAATTCTGTGTAGATATACATTTTCGGGCACACACTTTGCCTTTACAGTAATAAAATGATGTATATTATATTTGGTGGACCATCCTCCCCTGGTCTTCCTTTCTGGCTTTGCACCAAAATCACCCAGGGGTACCTAGCTCCCCTAGATAGTATGGCCTCGAGAACGTTGTACCAAAGTTTCCAAATGAAATAATTTCTGCATATATAATAAACAAACACGCATTCGGCAATCCCCAACAAGTGTTCGGGTATTTCCGACACAATTAAGGCAACTCAGCTCACACAACCCATTGTGCAGCCAAGTTTAACTAATCTGTGGTGACTTAAACTCGCTGTGTTCTTGATGGAACTAACCTCTACCTTAAACTCACGTTTAACTATTCATCGAATTTTGTTAATCTCGCTTTGTAGCAAAGCTAAACTTCCTTTGTGAAACCGGCCCTAAGAGGACCTGGGTCTCGACCACGGTCGTAGAAGAACAGGTCTGGACACTCGCCTATCTACCAATGTATTTTGCTTGACCCCCTTGTTGTTTGGCTCCAGTTCATCAAGTTACCGAGAATGTTGTACTTTTTGGCGCTGTAATCCGGGTGGTCGGACTCAAACTCCGCCCACTTTTTTCCATTGTTAACATTATAAAGTAAATAAATAAATCTGGAGCCATGATTTAAAATTGTGAGCGAAGGAAGTATTTCAAACATTAATAAAAAATACGTTTTGTTAAATGGTTTATCTTAGTGGGAAGGAAGTGGGCGGAGTTTGAGCCGACCGCCCTAACTGCAGCGCCAAAAACATATAGCATTAACGTGAACTTGTTGAACTACAGCCAAACAACAAGGGGGTCAAGTTTCCAGGCGAGTGTCCAGACCTGTTCTTCTACGGCCGTGGTCGAGACCCACCAGGTACTTGCCGACGTCGTGGACTTCTTCTACTTCACGACCACAGTGGTCTACAGACTGGTGAGCACCAATCTGCTTGTTCGGTAAGGAGAGCAATCCTGTCCTCTTACCTCCTGTCTCGTCCTACCTATCTATCCTTCCATCCGATAGTCAACTGTACTGTAGGTAATTATGTTTCCTATTAGTCATTAAAAATTGTTGCCTTCGATTAATTCTATTATAGTATTCTACCCTTCCTTTATAATTGGAGTTACCTTTGTTCTAGAGCCGACAGCGAGAGACCTTAAGGGTCAAATCAGAACAGTGTGTAGAACACAACCAATAACTAGATGTTGTTGATAATAGCGAGAATATTCTCTGTGAACGTAGTCTCCAAATCAGCGTGGCGTCCTGCAACTTGCATGAGTGGTATGGCCGCGAACTTTTCGCAAAAAAATTAATTTGACCCAGTTTGTTTGTGGACATCTGCAGTTCTGCTTCATTGTCAGTGATTGGACGTTTTATCTCTCACGCGTCTTGTGATTCTATTAGCAAATCACAAACGTGTCCCCAAACAAGACTAGATCATTCCCATGGCAATTTTTTTCTGTGGTGACATATAAATGGTTATGTGTTTCATCCACCATTGCTGGCTAGCGTTGATGACCTCAAAACAAGAATTACAAGCGCCATACTTACTGTAATACCAGACATGCAGACTTTCGGTTAGCGTAACATGTTTATTTTCAAAAGCTCAACATTTCCGTCTAGATACCTGCCTCATAATTCGGGACATTACTGTGGTAGTCGTTGTTATTTAACGTAAAATTACTCGTGTCAGAGTTAAAACAAATGTAAAATATCTCGGGGACTAAGAAATTGATTAAGCAAAGAGCATACAAACGTAAAGTCTTAAATTTCTTAACAGGAACAGACGGAGGGATGCTGCGACATAGTATATTGACACGGAAGAAGCAAAGCACGCTCATGATGGGAAAGTTGTACGCGACTCCTGTGAGGCACATCTATGACATCCCGAGGACATTATGACAGCACAGGGAGGGGAGAGTCTAGAGGGAGAGTGTTACGGTAATGTGCATGTCCAGCAACTCTCGGACCAATTACTACCCCAACCCTCCCCTTGCCACAGAGTAATGAGCAGGCCACTTAGGCCTGGGTGGTGACCGGCAGCCATGGAGGCCAGCACAAAGGAGGGTGGTTACCACCCTCTCTACGGTCACTGGGCTGTGTCACCCCTGCGGCTGTCTTGGCTCCAGCTACCCTTCTCTACCTTCCGTGTCGTCTATCCATGCTACATGACGAACTATGCACTGCTCAGGAAGAATTCCTATACATGGTGAGCATTAAAATGACCGACTATATGTGAGATGCGATTTTTGACGAAAGAAAATGTGACTAAACCATAGAGAGACTTGTGGGTTAAAGTTATTTTTAAGGGATGCACGCATCTTAACGTAAGAGGTATGGGAATATTTTTGTTTAAATATAAGAAAATGAGAGACGTCAAGAATCATTAATTCTTTTGAAGTTTATATGAACGAAACCGTTAAGTGTTTGTTTGCATTTTGGAAAACTATCCCCTTAACTTAAATAAAACCAGTAGAGACATCATTCTAATTGTTTGAAAAATGTTAACAGTGGATTTTAATCAACTTTTGTGATGTATTGAGAAATAATAGTTTGACAAAAATGCCTTGTATGACATTTCTAAGGCAGTGGTTCTCTTTTAAGTTAGTTTTATTTGTCTTATAAAAAGTTCATTAACAACGCCTGTCGCTATGCAACCTGCGTCACGTATGCTAAGTAGTTGGTATACTACACTGGCGCAGTGCTCTACACGTTCGTTCAGTTGGCTTTTAGGTCGCGTAAGTTGTGTCAAATATCACATATTCTCCGAGTAGCAACTGGAAAATAATATCAAAATAAGTAATGGCATATCACTAACAAAAAAGACGAACACAACATTGTAAATTACAGAAGTTTATTAGATGATCTTGAATTTAAAACAGTTATTGGTACTGTATTAATACTTCACAGATCGTGTTACACTGTTGCTTAAGAGGCGTGGTACATAATTGAACGCTAAAAACATTAATCTATAAAATATGTAGGTTTCTTGAAGCCAATTTGCGAAAATTAAACAATGGCAATCCTAGACAATAGCTTCAGCCAACGTTTTGAACAAAATTGTTTTCAGTGTTACGAACTTCTGAGACATAATCTCTGACGCCGGAACCTCGTGCATTTAACTTCGGCGCAAGAGATCACGCGTAGCTAATTACTAATTCTGGATAAATATTTATTCATAATGTTGGCAATTATCATTATCTAGGATTGTCATTGAGTATTTTATCCATATTGGTTTCGAAAAAAGCGTAGAAATCAAGTAATGTTTTCAGCGTTTATTTATCTACCACGCACTCTTAAAGAGGAGGCATGGGATGTCGGCGCACAACTGGCATTGTAGAAAATATTGTCGAGTTCAACCTAACATGCTTGATGGGTTCTGTATTAAGTTTACACTATGTTCAGGACTAATATTGAAGATGTCATAATTTTCAATATTATAGAATGACACACATCACCGGAAAGTAGGATAAATCAAAACATAGCTTTTCTGCCTGATAATTTTATTATTTTAACTATTCAAATTGTTTGCTAAGTAAATTTTTGACAGAATATTTGTACATTTTTATTTGTCTCTTCATTTGTTGCAGCAAATGGATATTGTGAATGATTTTTTTTTTTATAATTTCTTCGGTAACCAGAACTAATTTATTGCTGTTTTCATTAAAATAGGTAATTGTTAACATACGCCATATATTTTTACAGTTCTCTCTTTTTGCACATATAAATACAAGTTTTTGCTTCAAAAATAGCTTGGCATAATATAAAATACTGCTAATAGTTATCTCTACAGTTATCAAAACTGAAATAAAACAAGTTGAAGAAGATTTACTGTTAAGAATTTTTCAAAACACATTTTCCAGACTTGTTTCATTCGTAATCAGGAAAAAAGTTTTTTTCCTTACACCAGTAAATATTTGAAACACCTGAATCCCCTAGAATATAGTGTCATAAAATATGTACAAGGTTTTATTTCTCTTGCTACATGGCTATTTCATGTATAACATAACATCATTTTATGCAATGTGAAGATTAAATTTTACACGTCAGGAAATATAGAATTTGGTTGTTACCAAAATTATTATTTAGAAGTTGTAACAAATCGTTTGAAAAGTTGTTTCATAGTGGAATATTCGACACCGTAAATTTACTTTTCATAAGATCGTTATTAAATTTGAGTATGACTGGAACATTTCTTTGGTAATTTAGTTCAACTGAAGCACTACTTCTGTACTTAAATCCGTCATAATTTATCAAGTTGACAGGAATACATAATAAAATTATTTCAACTGTTATAAACATCATTTTAAGTATTTTTAATCAGTTATAAAACACATGTAACATAGTTTGTCCAATGTTACAGATGAGAATAAATTTCAATTTATTTTTTCAATTAACCTAGGTATTTACTATTCTATGACTATAGTTACCACGTGCCAGGAAGAATGTAAGTTTTAATCGTCTATGTATTGAATGTATAAGGTATTGTGTTTTTGAAACTTTAATGACTTCTACAGCTTTTATATCTATGCTAGAAATATTTGTTTTGTTCCACGGATTACAACCTGATCTGATCATATTGGCGAACCGACCCGGGGTTAGCTACAAGGAAAGTATTGAACGGAATGGGTGTTGCGACGTTAAAACAAGAGAAGTAGTTTTGTTGAAGAACGATTGAGAACATTTTATGGAAAATATTTTTTCTATGATAAGAACGTTCCCGTCCATGATGCCGAACAGGCGTGTAGTCAAGAAGACCTGAGGATTTCTTCGATGAGACGCTAAATTGTTCATACGCGTCGTCAGAAAGGTCTCACTTTACTTCTACGACTAATACCACGAGAATTCCATTTGACATTATACACGATGACAACGCCGAAGAAGGATATTTAAGGGAATTATAAAGAAGAGCCCGTTGATCAGGCCATTCCATTCGTGTTCGTTGCTGTCCTGGGTTTCTGAAGTCTTCAGTTCGACGGGTCCACCATTCGATGAACGAGCTTCATCCGAGGGCGAAGAGGTCGCGATCGTCTTACAAGAACCAAGAGGACGTGGTCACCATCAAAGGACGAGACAGGTTTGTCGAATAAGTATTGAGGGAGGACCTAGAGACCTAGAGACAACTACTACAAGACATCCTCGGTAAGACCCACCCAAACTACGCCGTCGTGCCAAGTTTAGTTCTTCATCAAGAGTTGGAAAAAAAAATTTAGTAAATTCGATAAATTCCCGAAAAATTAGTTGATTAGGCAGAACAGATTTAAAAATTCTTCTTATATCTCAACGGGTGTAATTCACTTCCAAATGAACAAAACCTAAGATCGACCTGAGATTTCTAAACCTGAGCTAGCAAAGAGTTTAAAGAAGTTTATAATACAAACAGGAACATGGAAACGTCTAGAACACAGAAAATCACGTAGAACCCGGGTTTGTAAGTCAATTGATGGTCAGGTTCGTACCCGAGTTAATCACCTTGGTCACGGTAAAAAACACATCATTTGAAATTTCATACACTATCATAATTCCTGCTTATTATTATCTAGTTACCTGACTTGTCTGTAGATGTCATTATTTTTCCTTTTGTGTAAATCCTGTTTAAATATATTTCTTATGAATTCTACACGCGTTTAGTTTCCATTTGGTCAGTAGTTTTAATAATAGAGATATTGGTTGGTTTTTCTAATTTGTCTCATCCTATATTAAAGTAAAAGAAAAGTTTCACAATATATTTTTGTACACATCTTAAAATTTTTCGTGGCCCTCTCAAAGTGTGTTTGATTTTTGTCTATTGAAACATTGACATGGTATGATTTACTAGATATATATGTTATTTTACTAAGTAATTAGTAGGAGCTGTAGCATCAAACTCATACATAGTGAGTTTGCTATGAAGTGAACAGTTGTGAAACTCTAGTTGCTCTATTCCTAGTGGATTTTTTATTGTTTCTTGCAGCTTTCAAAAGCCGAAAACCAATCAACCTTATAAATATACAATCTTTGTAGAGTGTATTATACTCAATAGTTACCGCCTGAAATAACTATAAATAATAGTTTAAAATTGTTATCGAGACAAGATAGTTTTCTAGAGTTCTCATTTTAACGCGAACCACATTCACAGACCTTTTATGTCAGTAGCAGGCTTTATTACGTTAAGCTCTAGTAGCATACAAACAACTAGGCGCTTTGATGCTATTTACGTATGTACGATGTCATGTGCATGTGAGGTATTTATGGTAAGAACTCGTAGAAGTCTAAAATACACATTTCGTTTTAGCTATTTAGTATCATTCCGCTGTGAAAAATTATACGAGTGGATATTTTAAACACAGTGAATATGCTTCACGGTAAAACTGTTGTAATACAAGGATGCAAATTATATTTTCTGATTTTTACATTGATAACACAGTGAACAAAAGTGTCCACATTTATACGAACAGCAGTTATAATTGTTACAAATGCAAACAGACATGAGAATTTGATCGGTTATGTGTGTCATTAGATTATGTACAATGTTACATTAATCTGTTCGGCACTGGAAAAAAATATGACTTATTTAATTACTGTTACGATACTTTTGGACCATTCTCATACAATAATACATTTTATTATTTCCAAATTAATAGTGGCAGAACTCTGTCAAATCTTCCTGAGATTGGTTACCATCCACTGTAAAAACTAACTAACCGTAATAAACTAGGTGAATAATCATAAAAAATGTCCTAAGTTAGCTTTAAAAATGCCTAAAATTACGCACAGAATAGATACATGCATACATACATAAAAAGCATATTTTCAAATTGTAATTTAAAAAAAATGTTTAAATTGTGAAGTAAACCACACCATAGTTATTCACCGTGAACTTTGTTCATACAGTAGGTCAGTTAATTTAAAAAACAGACAATAAAAATATTATGTATGATAGCAATATGTAAAACGCGGTACGATTAGATAATTTACAGATGAACATTTCTTTAGAGAGACTAAACAATGTTTAGTTACTCAGTGAATTTTTGGCGGCCGAGCAGCCTTAACATTCCAATTTTATTTATATTTTCTTTACACGGCCATTACGATCAGATTTCACATGCTTTGCTGAAAAAAAGTCTCCACGAATACAGAAAAGATTCACTAATACAGGACATGACTGCGTCGTTACATTTTCTATACGGATTAAGCTGTTGCTTACATATCTAATTTGCTCTTAGAAAGAAGTTTATAAATGTGTACATATTAATTAATATTTTAATGTAACAGTTAAACCGTAAGAAAAAAAGTTTTTGAGAATGGAAACATGCTGAGATTCCAATTAATTCAAATAGAAATTATGTTTTTAATCGTAAATTTCTTGATCGAAATGTGTGCATGTAAATAATGATTTATTTATATTAATTATATTTATTGGAAAAATGTTTAGAAATAATTTCAGAAACACAATTGCAAATTAATTTTTGCTCTAGTTTTCGTATACATACATGAAATTTATGTGAAATTGGCTGCCTCGGAATGCGTTGCAAAGTCCATTAAAATTGTTGAATACCCTACTCTACCAGTCTACACATTCCCCGTCCCCCTTTGGTATATTACTTTTGGTATAAAATATTTACTGGCTCACGCACAATTCACCAAAGTTTTTTAACCAAAAAAATATTTGGTTGCCCTTTTCTGCCCCGCACCACGTTTGACATCCCGCCACTTTCGAACCTAAGGTTAACAATTTTTTTTAGCAGAAAACATCCCGGGTGTAAGCACAACATACCTACGTATTTTTCACTAATTTTTTTTGTTACCTACATTGTTCTGAGCCTCTACAACATTCCCCCCAACCCCTCTTTCCGGGCAGTAAAGAATAAAAATAAAGTTGCAAAAAAATTTGCACACACAAATCACTAACGTTTTGTTACAACATATTTGGTACGCTCTTTTGACACTCTAACTTGAATTTACCCCTGCCGCAAAAAAAAAAAATGCAGTAAACTTTGTAGTTACACGGGTGAGAACTTACCAAAGTTTTATTATTTCCACTGAACTTACTGTGTACCCTGTTATATCCCTCTAGCACGTTTTACCCCCACACCCCAAATAGTAATTAAATTTTTTTCCACTGAACTTACTGTGTACCCTGTTATATCCCTCTAGCACGTTTTACCCCCACACCCCAAATAGTAATTATATTTTTTTGCACAAACCTTTACGTGCGTACGCACAACTCACCATGGTTTCATAGCAATTTTGGTTTAATGGTATAGGATGGCAAAAAATACGAAAAACAATCAAATATCCATCCTATATATAATTAAATCTATATATATATATATATATACACATAAATTGATTAATTGATTGCATTTGTTTGGTTTTACTGCATAGAGCTGTGCGGTCCAATCGTCCTTTCCAAAATGAGATACTTCTTACAGGATATGTTTTTACCACATTTGTTTAGTTAAAAAAATCGTCACGTAGCATAATATTTTTCACTGAAACACACAACGTTTGGAATAAATAACTGGTACATCTTGTACCAAGTGAATTGTGACGGACGAATGTTTTATCTCACGCCGTAGGAAACAGAAACAGAACAAGTAAATAAGAACTCGACGAAAGAAGAATTAAACCGAAGAGAGGGAAGTCTAACTTACTGAAAAAAACAGCGCTAAAGAATACTTCTCGCACAGAAACCTGTCTTTGAAAAGCTCTTAATTCATCCCGCTCCGTCTTCCGAATACCTGTTAGCATTAACAGTTTGTGAACGGATACTTGAATATTACGAATTTCTGCTGTAACAGCTGTACACAATACGATCATAGACATAATTTCAGCCATATATATAAAAGGCCACGTAAGTGCCAACCAAATTCCAAATTTGCTATATTTTCGCTTGAGTAAAAATAATGGCTCGCGACCTTGTCCCACTACAAATAACAGCGTTTCAATTAACGTAAAGAAACTTGTAGTGATGGCAAAAAATACCTGGAATCTATATGAATAATTTATAAATGAAATAACTTGTATGACCTTTTCGTATAATAATCTTAAGTTGTGTAGGCTTTCATTTCTATTTCTCAAAGCAGAAATAAAGTTTGTTAGTTGCCTGTTTTCTCGTCTATAAGAAACTGGGTCTTCCCTAAACCTTTCGACATATGGCAGTGAGTGTGGCAAACGCGTATGAACTGCCCTCCAATGATTATGATTCCAAAAACGTAAATTATTAGTAATTATTTTAAAACGTTGTTTAAGTAGATAAACCCAGGTCGTATAGTTCAATGACATGGTCATAGTCATTAAATGTGTAAAATATCTTAAAATAATAAATATGTGTCGTACTAATCCCAGACCATAACTGAATATCAATATGCCCAATAAATATCTTAAACTCGCAAGAACAAAAACAACTCCTATAAAATACAATGTCCGCCTGTAAAACTGTCTGAACAACTGCTGAGGACGATCTAGGAGAAATTTATCAGTGTCCGCAAATATTTCTATAATTTTTTCCCTGTAATATTTGTTTATAGACATTTCTACTAAACCACACCAACATCTTAAACACAGACTGACTCCTGGAAAATAGGAAGCCAGCATGACAGGGTGTTCAGAAGCAAACAGTTCATGTTTAGCAATTTGGTAATACACTGTCATGGCGCCTATGAGAGCGCCAACTAACACAGCATACACGGTGGCTGCTGGAGATCTCTTCAACGTCACTACCACTGTGCCATCGCTGTTTCTCGTCCAGCTGACCTTGTACGTCTCCAGCCCGAACATAGTTGAAATACAGCGTAGAGGCAGGAGAGAGTGCAAGAAATCTGCCACATCGTAATTTCCCATAGTAGCCTGCAAGAACATGACAGGTGATAATGGCATAACTATATCCTTACCACATATTGACGTTAAATATTTGAGTACCGTGTGTCAATTTCAAATTTTCACAGTTTTGTGCACGGCAATTATTATGATGAGATCCTCGTAACCATTTCCTAACATTTACAGCCATCCCTACAATTTACGTATCCTTAAATTTAGAATGGCTATTCACCGATCGATACAGTTTTTTCCATGATGTATATGTTAACAATGCAAATGGTAGGGAAACCAAACACTACAAAATTCGGTGGACATCTTTCCGAATGGGTGACCTTTCACTAAAAAATACAATAAAGTAATTCTGATAATCAAAATTAACAGTACAGGAGACCATTTATGTCACTGAACGTTACAAGAAAACCTGTGTTGCTAAGGAGAGCTGAATACGTCCGTCGAAATATACTTGAATTACTTTCATCCTTCCAATAAACTCAAAGCAATGCACTTTCATGTTACCAGTGGAAATCAGTATTTAAATTTAAACAAAGAATGAATATTTTAAAGTTGGACCATTTATTGTGCCGATTCTCTTTCGATGACCTCTAATAGTTTTTTTTTCTATGAACAGAGTTTAGGTTTATACTAGTCGTAAAAATTACCTAAAAAAATATCAATAATATGTTGGTCCTAGCAAACGCGTGAAAGCGAGGAAAACATTAGTAGCAAAAAATAAACTCACCGTCAAAAAATTATCATGCAGTATGAATTCGTGCCGCACACGAGCCAAGCAAGTTAACCTGAGAAATTCCTTACACACGTGAAGTGAAAGTCGTCCTATTTGAATGTGAAGTACTGTTATACTTCACGGCACCTCTTCACCGCCAAGCGGAACAAACGGTTCAGATACGCCCCTCAGCAAACTTCAGGAACGTCACAGTGCCTTCACACGCTTACACACACGCGCGCTTACACTCACATAGGCGTAGCTGTCAAACACTCTTCTCTAAAGAAGCTGGTCGACCGTGAATTTTTCCATGTCTTCTTGTGACGGTTTTGTTTGAGTCAGCTGGTTTGCCTACGGATAATCAATTCTTATACAGTATTCCATACTCTTTACTGCAATTTAAGAAAATAACTTGTTAATGCGCTCAAAAGACATCTAATCTCTATCGAATTTACATAGTTCATATCTCATGACATTTTCCTTTTTGGCCATCCATAAAAGACAAATATGGCACAGAAGAAGAAAATATGTAAACGAATATGCAAGAGCAAAAATATTTTAAAAAATACTATGAATGCTTAAGCACATAATGTAATTACAAGGGACATAGATAGGCCTATATTTGATTTATATTAAGTGGAGATACAGAACTATTCATAAAATGTTATTTTGGTCACTTCAGAGAGTAGTAATGATATGTTATTCGAACACAATTAATTGTTTAAAAATATGCGAAAGTGTAGGAAATTTCGAACACCAAGAAAATTTTACAATTGGAATTTGGACCGTCTTCTAAATTATGTTTAAAATACTATATAACCTAGGAATTACGTTAATAGACAAATTAAACTGTTACATTTTACTTGTGTGGAACACAAGATATATAAACATTTTTCTTATATTTTCAATACGTTAAATTTAATCTCTTCAATAACAATAATGAAATACTGTCTCTGTAGAGCATTTTATGGGCAGTAGTCCATAGTAAATATGAGTAAACTTCTTTAACATGAAAATGTATTTCAGATATTAAATTGTTACAGAACACAATTTTTACTTTTATTCTTTTGAAATAAATACATGTGAAAATCAGTTGCAACTGTTGCGCATGCAAGAAAATTTTGGTTATGACACTAATGACTTCTCTTTCCTCTACGAAAGTTAAAAATACTCTCAGTCATAGTTATGAGTAGGACCCACTATAGACGATATAGTTTATGATCCTCTAGAAGAAGTCATTAATAAAGTTCTAGGCTTCTTGCTGAGCCATATGACATAGTCAAAACGTGATCACACATAATGTACCTGTGTTCTCTAGCTAGTTATCCATGCTTTATCACACTCTTACTTGGTAAAAATGGAAGTTCATAAGTAATTCAAGGTTATCCCAAAATAAATAAAAACTTATTAAAACTATATAATAATCTACGATACAATGGTCGACGTCGCAACTATGTATATGATAATTTATAACAAGTTTCCGGAAAAATTCAAAATTATTAGAAAATTTCCACATTTTACACCGAAAGTATGTTCTCTTCGAACATGCGATAGTTATAAATTACTCAGGTTAGCTTATTGTCTTGATAATTTAATTTAATAAAATTGGCATTTAATTTGAACTGTACTGAAAAGCACTAAGAACGCTTTTACACAATGAAGTATTGTTTATGTTACGATGGTTTACACGAGAAAATTGTAGTAATTTTAGTGAATTTCTCGTAAAATATCTCTCTTTTGGGTATTTCAATAATTGAAATAAAATTTATTCCTTGTTTACTAATAAGCGTGTCAGAATATGTCAAAATTGTTATAATTTTTCACAGCAGGTGACTTGAAATATGTGAGTCCACGCAAGTTAAATTTTTGTACAACAGTCTAACACAGCATTGGGTCCATTTACTAATCAAAGACGTAATGCATATGTTTATTGTTAATTCAGCATAATACAATGCTGGATAAACCACTTGAGATTAAACGTTCAAAACTATTAGCATATCTACAAAAACACATTAAAAAAGTGTGCACAAACTGCCAACACTATAATAGAAAGCACAGCGTGTGACATAATGCGTGGAAATATGCGACTCGTAGAAAACGATGAGACGTTTCAGTAAATTACATTTCCAGCCAAAAACATCAATATCGCTAATAATGTCGGATATTAAATTCTTATTTCAGTATTACATGTACGCAAACGTTTTCAGTTGCAACTCAAAGAGTTTAGGAAAAGGCCTATGTTATCGTTTGTTTAAAAAATCTAAAGTGACATTGATTTTATAAGTATTATTATAACATGAATTTTGACGGATATTTTGTTTCATACATCCGATCAGTTAAATCATGCAACACATTCTTTGTACGGTTTGATCGTCTGTTCTAACTACATCAGATGTGTCTCAGCATTACTTCTAAACTTGTGTCAGCAATCCAAATGCACAGTAAACAGTTTCAGCTGCGACGTCAGTAGCGCGAGATTATAAAACAGCCAATTTCCCTTCCTTCTTAATAGGTTATGCTACGAAGACCAAATCATGGCATTCCCAGCAAAACAAGTTGTTGGGAGCCACATAAACGATAAAGTAGCTATTATCCTCACAGTCAAAATTTCAACAAACGTAAATAAGTTTACTTAAGCAACAATTACACGATACCATTGCATGATAAAGGCCAACAATATCATTGGGTACAACTAATAATGGAATCAAACATAACTTATTAATTTTAGATTTTATTACTTTACAATAACTAAGCATATCATTAAAATTGTGCTCGGAATCACGCTGCCTTGAATTTGGAGGTTAGAACTTCTACTAACCGGTATTAACATTTACTACTTTTTCATTTATTCCTGAATACAACAACTTTGATAGGTAATCACATCATAGAACATCAATCACGATGGCTCTTGGTATATGGAAACTGTAGCAGAACAAGCAAGTAGGACATGAGAGAGACAGCCATAGTTCCCAACAACGAGACGTTCAATGTCCAGAATCCGCCCGCATTCAAACATATATCTCTGCTGGATATTTGGTCTCTGAAATCTTCTATCGGATCACGTGTCTTCTTGTCAAGCTGTGGCAGATTTAACAAGACATCTATTACGACTGTTGTGACGTACACATTCTTGCTGACAGCCTCACTGAACTTTATCAAACGAAATGATGCAGCTGTGTACATCAACGACCACAATAATGATGTCGACACAACATCGACAGTGTTTTTATGATTGTTAAAGAATAGTTATTTTCTTACAACGCCTGATATGCGTAAATATAGGTACACCACATAGACAAAACTTGTTAGAAAAACAAACGAGATATGAATTCCGAATGCATCATTGATATGAAAAATAGTAGCTATCAATTTCTCGTAAATTGTTCTTATTCTTAATATGTTTTCTTTCCTAGGTTCATGATCATTGAGAGAAGGCACTTGCTCGAATGAAGAATTTGCAGACATACTTAGTGCTGTCACAGGATAAGTGCTTGCTTGAATTGTCTGGCCAGTTGTGTCTTCATTAAATACAGAAAGAGTTAACTGCCTTACGCTGGGTAAATAACGCAGTTAATTATTAAAAAAATGTATTCGTTTTCGCACGTGCACTGTCCAAACTGCATAATTTATCACTAAAGACAAAAGAACGAAGTGCAGGAAGTGCATACTAAGTGTCAATATGAAATAAAGCAAGGGATTCATTTCACCATGACGCGCCCAAACAAAAATAAACGAATAAAACAGTTACCAATTTGATCAAGAACTTTGCTATCCGTCTTGAAAAGTTCACGTTGTATTCTCTGATGCAGTCCAGCAAAAACACGTCAACATTCACGAAATTAATAATAATTTTCTTCCTAGATTCGTGGTTGATGTACATGTTTACCTGAAAAAAAAAATACAACGGATTAAAAGAACACACGCCGAAATTATTCCCATGAAAATGTTGGGATCCTGGTGATTAAAAGACGATAACATATCCATACATCTTGTAACCGGCATATAGCCTTCAAATGAAAATAAACAACACATATATTGTAAATACTGTAAATTATGTTAGAATAGTCGTAGAAAGCCAGTTGAAATTTCATTATGATTAGAATTGTATGTTTCGTGTGTCTCAATTGCAAGTTGTGGTTTAAAATAATTAATTTGTAATTTAGTTTTGAGTACTGGCGAGAGGCGCA